>JBBPTP010000182.1:16704-29345 GCA_038094195.1 Pulveroboletus aff. carminiporus | reverse complement strand
GAATCTATTTAAGCTTAGACATGATGTTTACATGTGTATGCTTGTTTATATGTCCAAACAAAGCAAGTATACTATCATGTTATTGAGATCACACTGTTCAAATCAAAAGCTCAAAAACTGTTGCAATAAAGTCACCATCTTAAAATGGCCATATCTCAGGAACCACTAAGCCAAATTACATAATCAGTAGCTCCATTTGTAGCCAAGAGTGTGTACCTTATTTCGTCTACTATGACTAAGCAGGATTCCCACACACTCAGACACTACATAGCAGACAGTTCAGATTAGTGAAACATTGCAATGGTTTTTGAGGTCACTGTAGGTCTAATAGAGAGGGGTCAGGTTAGCCAAGCAATAGAATAGATTAGTATTTAAGCAAAACTAGTTAGAGGGGCTAGAATGAATTGCTCCTGCCTCTCAGCTCCTATCTAACCATGTGATCTTGAGACCATCTCCACTGCAATCTTATTTTATCTCATCTATGTACTTGTCTCTACATTACAATCTGACAGTGGACACTCCAGGCCACAAGTTACTTCACAGATCAATTTGTGTGTCATTGCACTGATATATCCTCCTGATCAGCCATATGTATAAGAATGATCAGCTAGATGATAATACTGAGTCAGATCTTCACACATCTGACTTGAGTCTAGAAAGGGGCATGCATCTGCATTGTCATACATCATATTATGGAAGACTTGTGGAATTCCAGCTTCATGTACAGATTCCACCAAATGAGCAATATTGGAGTTACTGACTACATTAGGATGCAGATTGATGGTGCAAACCTACATGCTTGATATACTGACATTCACTATGCATGGCTGATACTGCCATCAAGACTATGGCACCTTGTGATGCAACAAGGATTTCAAGAGTTGGATAGTCTGAAGTGTCTTGAAGGCTTCAAATGCAGTGAAATTAGAGAGATCAAGGCTGTGAAACAACAAATAGTGAATGAGAGACTGTTTAGAAATGGATGGTATGACATTTCTGTCCTTCTAATATACTAGAACAGATCCTCATTTGTGCTGGCAGTTTCCCAGTTTCTTTGATGGAGCACATGAATATCCTACACCTGTTGGGGCTTGGTTGATAATAGAGCTTTCCTCCTGAAGTACAGATTTCCATAGCCTTGTCCCTTATTCTTCATTGCCTCTCAATCTTGTAGTCACTGCATAGAGATATCCTTGGAAATAACAACCCTGCATGTGTTTGAACATACAACAACACACTGTGATAGATTCCTGTACTGATCAGAGAGAACCACCAACATTCAACTACCATCCTTTGGCTCATCCTGCTGGAGTGCATGCATTCAAATGATTATGAGTTCTCCCTCTGGTCTGGCTTGGGCATACATCTAATGATGTGTATGATCTGGCACAACCTTCAATGTCAAGTATATTGCTGAGCAACAAATTAGATCTGTTTGGCTATATCCTTGCCTGAGTGGAACAAGTTCTTTTGTTGACTGTCTTTGCTACCTTTAGTAATATATCTGGGACCTACAACCGAGGAGCACTTTGTTGGAAATGAAATTCATCAAAAAGGATGGTTCAGCCCAGGATCGAACTGGGAACCTTCTGTGTGTGAGACAGAAATCATAACCATTAGACCACTGAACCGCACTATGGCCACTCACTACTCTAGTAAGCCATCAAATGAGAATATTCCACCAAAAGGCATCAACAAACTAGGTTGTGGTCCTATCCAGCCCTAACCAGCCCTACCATCGACTGCCACTGACGTTCTCGCTGATCCGAGGAACACTAGCCACTGCGTTACTTCTTTCCCCTCTCGGGACCAAAAAAATTTAAGAGTCCCCCGCGCTTGGGAGCTCCTCTGGGCTTTGGAGTGGATTTCGCTTTCGGTTTCTCACTGCCTTCTTCCTCTATCTTTAGTTTCGCCCGCTCGACTTTACCAGTGGGCTCCGAGGCTTTCTTCGTTTCCCTTCCCCTGCCCTTGGGCTTGGGCCCCGTCTCTTCTTCTTCCTCTTCCTCGACAGACTCGTATGATGAATAGTCTTCCGTCTCTACAATACCTTGTCAAACAACACTCTTGTCAAGCTTCGCAAGACGACGTACGCATATATCCCTTCGCGTCCGTCGTCATCCGACTTTTGATGACGCGCCGCTTCTTCAGTCCGTTACGGCCCACCGGGACAACCTTGCGTGGTTTCTTCTTCCTCGGTACAACTGGTACATGATCAGATTCCTCTTCTTCAGTTACAGGCGGAGCTGTCATTTCCTTCTCAGGCGTGTTCCCTTCTTCTTCCGACTCTTCCGACTCCTCACGTAGAGCACGGATCTTGCTAGCTCTAGATACGCAATCGACTTGATCTGCACGTACTCGAGCAACTACGGCTGAACAGTAGTAGGAAAAACACACCATCGTCGATATCCATCATGGCCCGCAGGCTCATCTCGGAATCCGATGTCACAATGCTCGTTCTCTTTGGGCGTCGCTGGCCGAGTATGCGTACTTCGCCATCGTCGTCCTCGTCCGAGTATACGACTCCTTTCTCGGTAGATGAACCGGCGATCGTGCATGATTTGACTTTCGCTGATGGCGACTCGGACTCGGATTTGAGGTTTGTATCTACGAGGGGTTTTCTCTTTATCCCTCGCTGAATATAGCTTAAACGGATCCTTCACAGGAGAGAATGTAAAGGGTACCTTCAGGAAGTCACTATTAGCTTCGGATTTGACGACTGATGACTTTGTTGGTCCTAGTATTGGCTTTTTACTCGTTAAAGAATCCATAGCAATGGTAGGGGAATCGGGTTCTGGCTTGGGTTTCCTTCCTTCTCGTGTCCTCTCCGTGACTGGGACCGGCTCCTTCTCTTTGGGCTTTGCCTTGCTCCAGTCTAGTTTACCGGAAAGTTTCAGTTTGTCTTTAGATTCAGTTCTTGGTGGGGGTTTCGTCGTGGTAACTTGTTCTTCAGAGTCGAAGGAGGGAGCTTTGCCTTTTGTCTCCCGTAGTTCTACTTTTACCTTTACAGGTGCCACAAGCTTCGGAGCCGCCTCTTCGTGTATTTTCAAGGTTGATTTTGACGAGGGTACTGCACTCAGGTTGACAGATCCGGCTCTGAGCTACAAAGACATTGATAAGGAAAGAATAGATCGAGGTGCATCGGTGCCAATTAACCTTCACATGAGAACCCGTAACCTTCCCGACAGCGGGGAAGGACTTTGGGCCGCCTCTGACGTCCGCTTTGTGAACTTTGAAACTTGGGGCACAGAGGAGTCCCGCATCCTACACTCCTTGGTTAGCTGACCAAGGACGTGCTGACGATGTACCCACCCCGAACCGTGATGGAGATAGACTGTATATATGCACCGAATGTACACGAGAAAATTGTGACTTTGCCTCTAGAGAGAGATTCAGCATGAGTGTAAATTAACCCATGTGAACAAGACACGCACCATCGAGAGTACGCGCATCTACCAGCAGAACCTTGTTCTGGTATACCACATCTATCTCTTCGCGGTCTTCCTCAAACTCCAGATCCATATCCATGGCAGACTCGGGCTTAGGTGCTTCCGAGTGCAAGCTGACCATTAGCGCGGGTACCTCTCCAGAGACAAGGTAGGTGGGCACAGCCGGCGCGTCCGTATCGCGTACGGCGTCATGGTAAAGTTGTAACTGACTTCAGGGGGGGATCAACAAGAGAGCGAGCGCATAGAATTCCGTTTGAGCGTGACACTCACTCCTTTGCATCGTTGACATGAATCCCGAGTTCGCGACTGAGCGACCTGAAGGTGACCTGGAGAGGCGCCGTGGGTGAGAAGATGGCACCTCGTCGTGCGAGACGAAGAAGAGCGTACGATCTCGCGCTTGACGAAGAGCTCCTTGTCCAGGAAGTCTCTGGCTTGTTTTGTTGTCATCGTGGACAGAGGTCAAGCGTGCCCACCGCGCTTGTGGCGCTGATGCCATCAGCTCGTTGACCCCTCGATGATCTCAACTCGAGCAGTGGAGACCACACGGGTATGGGACGCTGCTGTTGTCTGCCACTACCCACTGCCGCTCATTGAGCCCACTCAACGTCGCCATGACTCGCCTGCTCACGTACGAACGTGAACATCAAACCATCGCCACATTCAAGGTCGCATTTGTATGCGAGCGTTCTCATTTCTGGCCCACCGGGATGCACACAGCCTGGGCGATTGCCCTCCCTTTGTCTCTATCAACATACTCGCGTGCATACATACGGCACTGTTTTATTCTCGAGACGAGGTCACGTTCATGCGCGTTCACGCGGCTACTTGTTGTGTTTATGTTCGCATTTGTTACATGCGGATGATGTCCTCCACTTGCCCGCTTGCGTGCTCAAATGTCTGCCTCTTTTTACCCCATCATTTTCCTAACGCTCGCCGTCGTCCTCGCCCACGTCTTCACACCTGCGGGTTCACTCTCGCCGTCTCACCCCATCGTTACCTCGCCTTGTCGCATGCACGCTCGCCTTGCTCGTCGCCGCCTGACCTTCAACGCTCATGAGCGTGCGCGCACACGATTGCCAGGTCTGTTTGTGTATGCGTGGTGGTCTGCTCGCCCTCGCCCCAGGTATACCTGTGCGGTTGCTTACCATTCAGTCTGCCCACTACCCTGACGTCTTCGTACAGTGGTCTGTTAAATGACCGTTGGTTGTCCTGTTTCGTAGTATGTCTATTCGCGTTTGCGAATGCAATCTCGCGACAGACCCTGGAGGAAACACGTTCTCATCGCCCGAGTGCTTGGCAGGCAAGCCACAATAACCTTGGTACTACGAGTCAAAGTTCTTTGGTGATACATATATTTCAGCGGTTGTCTGTTGTGCAGAGATAAAAGACGGGACAAGATAAGATAAGACGGGGCAAGATAAGATAAGGCGGAACAAGATAAGATAAGGGAATAAGATAAGATAAGAATGTTGTGACTGGACAGATGTCACGCGTGAGTGCGGTAGAAGTAATGGAGTAACTTTGCGGACGGGGGTGTTCACCTATCAGCACGAATTTGCTCGCAAATATACGAACCATGCCTGACCCGTTCACCCCCGTCTTGCTCTCCCTCCCAGGTTCGCTCACGCCAACGTTGGCAGTCGAGGTGAGTTGATGCTGTGCCACGTCAGCAGGAATGCCGTCATGTTTACGAAGTGCTAGGTTCTTCCTCATGGCCTTACCATCCATAGGATCATCGTCCAGGTCAACGGAAAGGTATGAAGGTTTGAATCAACGTAGACAGCTAGTATCACCGTTCTGACCCACCTTCCGCACTCCAGACACACGATATTGTAATCGGTCCGGAAGACCCCAAGGATCATGGTACAGTCAAGTACACGAACACCGTTATTGGACGATACGCCAACCGCGTGCCCGTCGGGACACACGTCGTCGAAAGGAATGGTATCAAGTCCTCCTTTGAAGCATTGGCAAACGGTACGTTCGGACGCTCCTTGTTGGATCTGCATATCACAAGGCATTCTATTGACCTATTTCCGTGCGTGCTGTACAGAAAGTCCCAAAGTATCCCTTCACGGCGGCCCTGAGGGGTTCGACTTTCGCGTTTGGCAGAAGCTCGCACAGCTGGACAAAGCGACGCTCTTTACCAAGGCGGAAGTACAGTCGATCACGGCGAGATCGGACGCGAATGCGGCCATCTTCTCACTAACGTCCCCCGATGGCGACCAGGGGTATAGTGGGACCCTGTATCTGGAGACACTCGTCGTTCTGTTGCCACCTGTGAAGATGGAACCTTCGACCGTCTCACAGCATGAACTCGGTAGCATCGTCATCGTCTATCGCGCGAAGCTTGTCGACCTGCCTGAAGGTCAAAAAAAGGTTTCACCAATCAACTTGACGCAGGTAAGTGCGGAAATGAGCTTGGAATTGTGCATCCTTATCCACTTCCAACAGCACTGGGGTTTCAATCTCGATGCCAGCTTGCAAGAGGGCGAAGAAACGCTCAGGATCTTGAATCACGATTTGACCATCAAGGTGACTCATAGTTGACGTCTATCCTATTGCTAGGTCCTTATCGCTACTACGTCAGGCAAGCCACATTGCTGAACTCCAGCCAAACTTCTTACCTTCTGGACGATATATCCCTGTGGCAGAGGCGGACAACAGCAGCGGCGCACACATTCACGACAACAAGCGCATCGGTGATCTTTTCCCCGGAACTGGTTATGGTACAGCAACCGTTCAGCCTGAACAGTCGCGGATACTCACGCTGATTTTTTTAACAAGACGATTACTATTTATTGAGCCCTCGATCTGACCTTAGGCTAGCTTCCCCTCATCGGATTCCCATCTCCGAGTTCTCAGACGCACTCAACCTTGTTAATGACATGTTGACCGTCCGAAACGACCCCGTGTTGAAGCTCTCTTCCAACAAGTCTGGTCTTGCCGTCCAGTTTGACTCGAATCGTAAGGAAGGGTGCCCCGGTTATGTCCGTGCTCCTGACTCGTTTGCACCTCGCATCATCCTCATTTTCTAGAAGCCGGTTTGATGTTCTATACGAACAACCACACGAACACTAAGGGATACAGAAAGAAGGTCCACAGTGGTACTGGACTTCAGGGTGATGGCTACATCCCTCAGTGTAAGCTGGCGTTTTGATATCATGCAGGGAGAGGGCTGCTAATTCTACCACTCTTTCTTGTCTTCACAGCTGGTGCATTTATCGAGTTTCATGAGGTAAGAGAATGCTCCCTAGGACCACTGCCCTTTCGCCGTTAACAGGACATGTTTCAGCCGTTGTCGGCGTTCCTTTATCCCACGAGCACGAGCACCAACACCTTGTTGACGTCGGACGAGATTTACAACAACTATGTCCGCGCGGACGTTGTTGCCAGACCTAGCAAGACGAGAGAATGAACGATTCAGAGATCCCGCAGAACACGCCGTCTACATTGAGGCATGAATAGGTTGAACGAACGAACTTTGTCGTTGCATTTGTATCTTATAGGTTAAATCATATGCGAGGATTCATGTTATTCTCGTGCTCTTGAATCTTGCCAGTTGTACCTGGATGGATTTATTCAATGTTAGCAACGATATCAGGCACAATGAAGTCGACTTTTGGGGGTGCAGACGGCGGGCGGCAACGGTGACAATGAAGAACATAGATGGGGTAAGATCGAAGGGATTTCGTCGACCTGGATGAAGACACGAACGTTGCGTGCGGCATATCGAGCAAGGCACTCGTCCAGTCATACGTGTTTAAGCCACAGGTCAAGCTTCAGTACTAGTGTAGTACCAAGCTATCAATCCACATAATCTAGAATATTGTCTGCATTCATTCGCACGGTGATAGAAAGGTCACCGAGTTGCACTCCAAATTTGTCAGACTTGTCAAGGCACCGAGTCCATGCATAATGTGAACGCCACCCGGTGAATAGATACACTTGTTTGAAAGCTGATAGATACTGTTGGTTAGATACTAAACGATTAGACTCGCATTACATGACCGACGGGACTCTCATTCGTGAGACATGTGCAGCGTTTCAACTCCATCCGCTTTGGTTGGACGCTCCAAGGAAACCTTCCACTTTCCGAGGTTGCTAGCTACTTCCTGCTTAATATTACTTCCGAACCATCGGCGGCGACCGAGTCCACTTGATTTCGCTCCCATTATAACATCGCCTCTGGCTCTCTTGACCATTTGTGGAAGTTCAGAATCCGCCAAGACTGCAGCGACGTTCGTGAGGTTGAACTGTTCTCCTCTCCCACGCCTGAAGTATACAACGACTGCCATCACGAGTAACAGGGAGATTAAAACCGTCGATGCAATGACGTGCGGCAGGGACGAAACGAATATCTGTTGAACACTCGCTACGCGACCTGGCACGTATGAGGTGCCCAGCGAACCTGAGACGTATGCTGGATGATTCATTGAGAACTATTCGACTGTATGATCACGGCGGTGAAAACTTACGTTTCATCGCGGCTTTTACCAGTTGTGTATACCCTTGTGCAAGCTGGTCCAGTGGGAGAGGCTGGAGAACCATGGATGTATTCTCATAGACCACGCCAGATGGGACGCTGCCCAGCTGGTCAGCTCCAAATATAAAATCAGCTTGTGTCTCGGAACCGAGGCCATTCCACGCAGAGGACGCAGGCCCCGAATCGTTCGTTAGTGCCGATAACGAATACGCAACCAGCAACGACGTTTGCGTCCAGTCGAAGTTTCCTTGCCTGGGGTAAGCCGCTGCACCAGAGGCGAGCGGCTGGACCTCTAGTGTCATTGAACCAGCTGTCTGAATCTCCCGTGTTTCAATGGTGATGTTCGGTTTGCAAACCAGGAAACCGACTTCATAGTCTGTACCAATGGAACTGAAGTTGAGTGACGGAACATCGCTGAAATCAACAAAAAGGGAGACGATGTCGATAGCCTCTGCTGTACAACTCGGGGAGGTGCACTGGATGACTGATACGACCATTGCACCGTCTGTCGGTAAGCTTCCGGTTGTATAGTTGAAAACGGTGGCCGTGGGATCATGTACATTGATGCTGGTTACAAAGAATGAATCATACATCGCTGTTCCACCGAATGATAATATCAATACAAAATACATTGTTCGTACGAAAAACCAGTGTATACTCACGGAAATAGGAGCTCGGAACTGACACTTGGAGATTGAGGCCTTCCAGATGCACAGACATGGCGGTGTTTGGGACCTGGGTACTATTCATGGTGAAGTTCAGGGAGGTCGAAGTGAGGTTCACTGGATTAGCCCATGTGCAGTAGGGATTTAACCCTATCACATCCGTCAACCACCGTGCGCTTGTTGTAGAGTTGAGCATCGGGGGGGGAGGAACGACAAATCCAGAGTATACACCCTGTGAGTCGTTTAAGACTGAAAATGAGTAAGAGAGCCCGATTTCTCTCTCAGCCCAAGTGACCGCTGCGGCATATCCGGGCTTAGGAGAGAAATATGAGGGCAATAAAGTCTGTCCTCCCGGTACTGGCCTGAAAGCATCGTTAATAATGAGTGCGAACAAAAATTGTCCAAGATTCTTACTGATATAAGGAGAGTGGAGGAATAGCGCCAATAGAGAATGCCATAATCGGGCCATCTATAAGGATAGGTTGAATGCTCACTAAACATTAGGATTCGAGTCAGTGATAACCACAGTACTTGGATTTACTCACGTGCCGCGGGTGCTAGAGTAGAGACAGCCCAAATTGCCACCGCCGCGATGAAGGCCACGACATAATATAGCGAACAGTGTCGATTTACAATGACCGTGATCGATCCAATGAGACCGTAAGACGAGTTGGAAATTCCATTGACTGTAGCCAGCTCAACGCCACGATTGTTTCGTTGAGCAGACAGGAGGCGGAAAAATTCTTCCGACTAGGTTGTCCAATGTTATTTCAAAGCTTCTCTGGCGAATGCGCGCTTACCTGAAGCTCGCATAGAAGTCCCCTCAGCGGAAACAGGGCAAGACTGATAATAAGGATATTGATACTGGTTATCCCAGCTCCAAGGTCAGCTAGTTGCCGGTAAAGTCAATGTTGGTCAAAGGTATGGAGTGCTACTTACTTAGGAACTGCGTGGTCGTATCAGCGGAAAGTCCCGGCACTTTGGCTACCACCACCCGATAGTGAACCACATAGCAAAAAATAAGGTACGCGAGACTAATGGCGGGGACAAAGAACACCAATACCCATTGCCATGCGGAAATAAGTATGGACCCAGTGGTAACCCGACGGCTTTCGAGAGGAAACAGTAAGGGGACGCTGGACGTTGGAGTCTGCTCAATGTCCTCGTTGGAGCCACTCTTGCCGAGAGAAGGTTCCGAACGAAGCTTGGCGTCAGATATCGTGGGAGACCCACGGTCGCCCAATTCGCTGTGGATGCTAGCCATTTCTATGCCCGACATCTAGCACCACTCGAAACCAAGGAGCTTGGGGTGCGGAGAAATTGGGGGATCATCTAATCAGAGGGCAATGATTGAACTGTGATATCCATCCCGCTTGCGGCTGTGGTCGAAGGGGATGCAGCAAACAGCAACCGAGTCTCGTGGATACGGTCATCCCGGAACGCGGGCAGTGCTAACACTATGAACATTCATAGAAGGAACATCAAAATTCATACCTCTCTTCATAAATCCCAAACGGTCTACAGTCCTGACGAGCCTCGATGTGTGTTCAAATACGATAACGGCGAATCCAGCTGTATTTTTCGAGAAACATCGGGGAACCAAGGTTCATCGACAATCAATGAAGTGGATTAAAACCGTGTAACAAAAGGACAGTAGGGCTGCCCAACCTACCGCAGTTCCTCCGCATCAGTTTCAAGGGAGGACACAGCCGTGATATATTACCAGACACGACGTGGTGGCGTGCTGTGCAGTGAATCTAATCTTGCCAAGATGGTCGTGGGGTGGAGTTCCCGAGGGCGACCCGCGTGGTCGAGCCTCGGGGATCACAAACGTGTTGCATGTCACTCGTGCTCGACGTGACGCTCATCAACTATATGACCATTTACAGGCGCGGGAACTTGATTGTGCCGTCATAGCAGATCCACTCTTGACACTTGCTGTGAGTGTTCCGCTGTCCACGTCCGAATTTGACCTTCTAAGTAGGCAACAACGCGGACGGAACTGAGAACGGCAGTTTCCAGTGCAAAAAACTATGGATTAAGAGCGTTGTCGGGCGCAACTGGCATAATACGGAAAGCAAAGTTGGTGCTTGTTATAGGCTTGTTAACTGATACTTTAGGACTGGAATCGTCCCTCCTCGCCTAAACATGCTACCATTCTTCGTCGGTTCATTCTTGCTCACCGTCGTCAGAGCTAATCGGGGTAAGCTCAAGGCACTTCGTGAACATCATTATCTGGAGCCCTGATAATCTCGTTCCAAACAGCATGGGTCACCCTCCCCATGAATGTTCCTGCGAACATGTCGGATACGGTCTTCAACAGCCCCCTTGTTCCGACATTGTATGGGACACCTCCTCAAACGATCAACACTACGCTCGACCTCAACACCGCCAAGGTTGCAGTCTATTCAAGTAGCTGTGTTTTATGCAGTGGAAACACATCCTTTGACCCCACCCTGTCCGCTACATTCCAAGTATTCACCCTTCATATTGAACATCATTACCATCTGACATAAGAAACAGGGGCTCGATTACGCGTGGCCGTATAATACAGAGGCATACTTCGGCAATATGAGCAGTGACGCAATGAGCTTTGGTGGTGTCTTGTCATTACCACAGACCGAGTTTGGTTGGTTGTTTGTCCATATTTCTCACTGCATCTGGAACCCTTATCGTCGGTCTGATGTGCCAGGTCTCATTGAATCAGGTGGCGATAACACACTCAACTACCTTCTGTACAATGGTCGTCTAGGTATCTTTCCAGACCCGGTCAATGCTACGGCTGCGTCTGAGCATTTCTTATCCCAACTATACGCAAGTAACCAGCTTCTCAATCCGGTGATCGGAATGCGGTTCGATCCGTCCAACCCCAAGATCACAATTGGAGCGTTAGACGAGAATGATTATCAGGGAAATCTCAATTGGGTGCCAATCATCATGCCAAATGCCTCGTGGTCATTCCGGAATTTATTCATTTTGGATGGACTGAAGGGTTACAATGGCAGCTTTTTGCCAAATAGCTCTGCTACATATGCCACTGTGGATTCAGGTGCGCTTGCGGGTTGAAATGTGACGTTTGGTTATTAACAAAACGTCGTTGGTACATGCTGCCCTTGACAGTCTTTGTCAGTGTCAGCATGCCTGACCTCGATACCTATCTTAATCAAACAGGCTATGCTGGACCAATCAACTATACAGTCGAAGACAATGGGATTGTCGCATACGTCTGTAATTCGTCCGAGTACACACCATATGTGGCTCTTACTGCGACTATCAACGGCGTGGATTATCCCATAGAGTCCACAGGAAGCCTTTTACGCACGCTGTCTCCAATGACGCCATGGGGCACCTGCTCTGTTGGGCTGGCCGAATGGGATACGTCACAACCTCATATCAACTTGGGATTGCCGTTTTTGAGGAGCGTTTACTTGTGAGTGGGCCGCCTCATATTCTGGCTGCCAATGTCGTGGAAGGAAAACGGTTGCTCATCCCGTCGTTGATGATTTATGCAGGGCGTACCGCTTCCCGACGGACTCGTGCCCTGGGTTTTATGGCTTTGCATATCCATCGGGAAATGTCAACCGCACCTCGTCACAAATCGCACAGATGCCTACATCGACGCCCACGCAGAGCGCTCAGTGTCTCGCGTTTTCCAGCCCCACGGCAACGCCCTCACCGAGTTTCGAGACGGCCCAACAAATGCAGATGTCAGCTCAGAAGTATCAGGTGTGGGGAGAGCAGATGATGGTGAGTTTATTTGGAGCGGGAGATTTGGGAGGTGTTTGGGAGTGGAACCTGACTTCCAGTTGGATATAACTTGTTGATTTCAGTTATTTGAGTTTGCCCTGGTCGCCCTTAGCCAAGTGATCGATCGACTAGCATTTGGTCACAACGGACATGTGTCCAGCTGTGTAAGGGCCCAACAAACAGTCACTTGATGAGAAAACGATCTACTCTACCACAAACTACAGGTGTTGAAGTGGTGACCATCAGCGCCCAGATGACCTGACACGTTGTCCCCCCTCCCTGGCCCCGAGACTGTCA
>JBBPTP010000182.1:0-16605 GCA_038094195.1 Pulveroboletus aff. carminiporus | reverse complement strand
TGTATGTACGCGAGCACGCACAAATGTGCACCTGAGATTGTCTCCGTCCATAAATATGTCTGGTCTGGGAATGCGGGTGCGGCTCTCCATGTTCCGGTTGGCGAAGGATCAGATCAGTTCTCACCGGATTTGGGAAAGGGTGCTTCATAAGCACACCCTTCGTGACGGATGGCGTTCAAGCACGCGCCTTTGCAAGTCGAGAGGATGAATGGAGGTGGTGATTGCTCAGGTAGTTGAGAGTAGGGCGTCATGACGAGATGACGCACGAGAACTCAAATGCCTGAGTGGAGAGTGCCTAAGTGAGGGTACAGAGAGCTGACGAAAGTTCCCCTCAACGAGGTTGGGTCGAAAAAAAAAAACCCTACCATCACTGATTGAACCAGATCGGTTTGACATCAGAGCTGAAACAGATTCCACGATGGGTCAATCACCCATACTGTATCACCACATCGAGATGTCTTTTTTCAAGTTAGAGTCCTCGTTCCCCTTGCGAATGGCAATGCGTAAATAGTATCGTGCGCCTACAGCATAAGGGTGCAGGCGGGTAACTGAGAAATAATATCCTGTACCATAGTGTAGCATGAACTCATCTGTGGACTTGCAATGGTCCCGATGTCTCGGCTACTGCTGACAACCGTAGCTAACCATTTCACTGATATGTCGCCACCGTCGGTGAGGCATATAAGTACAGCGGAACGGATATTGTGTCCGTTCTCTCCCTTTCTGATCCTCTTCACGAATATGGATTCCGGATCCTGGACAGAGACGGGTTCAGAGCCTAGACGACGCGTCTGGAAGCGGCCACTTGGTACCACGGAGGCCGTGTTTTATTGGGACGGCGTCTGCAACGGGACAGCCGACACGGTGATGCATATCTATCTCAAGGTCGCCCAGCCTCAAGATGAGCACATGCATGCATGCGATAACGTGAGGCGGGCATGGGCATCGGTAAAACGCCGCTTTCCCCTCTTGGCTGCGGAAGTAGAGGAAGGGGAGCCACTGCATTTCATCGTCCGTGAAGAGAACGTGGAAAGACTCCAAAATGAAGACATCACCTTTACGACTATCCCCTCTCCGCTCGCCGCCAACCACTTCGTCACGAATCTCCTCGATAACCCCCGCCCACTTTCTTCAACGCTCCTTGCACGAATATATGTGCTGCAAAGGACGGATGCCCCCCTAAACTTTCATGTTGTTCTCACTGTGGCACATTGTATCACAGATGGGTGCTCGACGAGTACGATTCTGAGGACGCTCTTCCAGACGATGGCATGTGCATACGATCCTGCTCCGTTGCCGATCGAAACACGGCTGGATATGTGCAGATCATTGGAGAGCAGGGTACACAGTCCAAGCGTACCATTATCTAGGCAGCGATGGTACTGGGCGATCGGATATGCCTTGCACGCCGTCCGATCAAGACGATTCTGCGTAGGCTATTTGTGCACGTTCGAATAGACAAGGGAGACTGATGACAAAATAGGGAGGTCATACGCTTCCTGGACGGTTTACGAAGACAACAGGACGTACACCCGCGCAGTCGTGTTCCCAGTACGTCCGGTTCCCGTGCGCGGAATCAAGAGTGGTCTTGGCCAACTGTCAGAGGTATGGCATCACGTTGACGTGTGCGTATTACGTACTGAGCCAGGTGGCGTTGTCACGAGTGTTGTGTCGGAGGTACTTGAGGGGAGAGATATCAGAGGATGAGTGGGCGTATCGGAAGCGGGAGCCCATGTTTTTCAATGGACCGATTAATTTAAGGCCGTACCAGGACAAGGCGTGGTTCAAAAAAGGCGGGTCGGGGGAGGTGGGGATTAACGTGAGTTTTTGTCAGTACATTCTTCCGTTCATGCCGCTCGGCGTCCAGTCTGTCACCGATAAGGAAACGGGAGATGTGGAGATGGTGGCCGGGGCGCCGAGTTTTAGTGCACTGATGTCGTTTGGGCGGTTTCTTCATCGATGCGGGGTGGTAAGGAGACAGATGGAGAGGGTATTTGGGCACACACGATTCGTGGAGAGGTGTGTGACAGGGTATCAGTTCAGAGTAGCGGCACGAAGGGAGGCAGCAATGACTTGGCGTGCGGCGAAGACGCAAGCACGCGACAAAGAATCAGCGCAGGTGAAGGTCCAGGAGTTGGGGCCGATCATCACACAGGTCGGGTCGAGTTTGGGAAACGTGCGTGTGGAGAGTTTCACCAAGTGAACGACTTTGACGCATCTCGTAGATGGATAACATATTCCCAGCGGCGTATCCATTGCCAGCGAGTCATGCGCTGTCACCTCTTTCTCCGGCGGGACATCCACACAAAGCAGGCTACACGCCAATCGGCGGAGGTCTGCCCGTGGACGTCCCGGGCTGTGCGCAGCCATGCCTGCACGTCAAAAGTTGGCGAACGCATTTGCGGACGAGGCCAGCAGAGTTGTATTTGGGCGCGTCGACGACGGTCGGACAACTCGAGTTTTTCACGTTTTACGACGGACGGGTGTTTGACACCGCAGTTGTCGCCGAGTGGATGAGGGAAGTCAGGGATGCAGTCAAGTGGTATCTGGGGCAACACACAGGAGTCACATTATCAAAACTGTAGTACTAGTAAATGGTAGAACGTCGAATTGACTAATTTCAGAAAGAAGGCGAGACAAAAACCCCTTACACGACATCAAACGTCGCACTCTCCCAACCCACACGCTCCTTCTCCTCAGCTGCCTTGTGCTGCACGCCCTCCTTGAACGTCTTGATCCGCTTCATACCCACCTCCTTGACTCCCTCTGCAACCTTTCTTCCTTCAAAATTAACAGGAGGCACCTCAATGCCCGGGATCCTCTCTGCTAATGGCTCAGAGCTATACCCAAGCGGACCATGCTTTGCGCCAGGAAGAATCTGAGGCTCGGCTCCCAACGCGATGGTAGGTTCACCCTCACGCCCTTCCTTGATGATGCCGGTACTGGTCGCCTTCCACCCGGTCAACACACCACTCTCAAGCTTCCTGAGGTGACCAATTTCGCTCCAGATCGCGGCAGTAAGCGATGCAGCAGGGCCAAGTCCAGTATCCGCGAACACCTCTGAACGCTTCGAAATGTCAAAAGCGATGGCGTCCGCAAAGTCGAAGATACCCCTAACGTGTTCCTCGAGCGTTCGCTCGATGGCGTCTCGGAAGCGGTGCACGAGTATCGGCTTGAACACAGACGCGATGACAGGATGGTTCGACTCCTTAATGTCGAACTTGATGTCCTCCGCCAACTTGATGTCTGCGCGCTCAATCTTGAAGAAGCGTTTGCATTGCTCGCGTTCCGCTAGGCCCTGTTCTGTGTTTGGGATCAACCTGAACTTGAAGTCGACGTCGAGACCTTGAGTCGGAAGGTTGAACTGCATGACGCCGGTAAAATCATTTGGACCGACGGTGGACGTTTTGTCCTTGTAGAAGAAGGAGACGTCTCTCAGAGAAAGCTGGAGGGCTTGAAGACGGATGTGGGAGAGAGTACCAAATGCGGCCTTCGTCGAAGTGCGACTCTCGCCAGGCGCCGTGATTTCGATGTCCGTGATGTTGCGAATGTATGCATGACCGGGAAGAAGGCTGAGGGAGGAAATATCAAGGTTCTCGAGCACGAATTCGACCTCGCGGTCAACATATTCAGTCCTGTAATCTGTCAGATTTGACGGTCCATTCGTTGCCATACGACCTACCTAGGTATAGGGATGTTCTTTAACACCTCAAGAATGCGCTGCGTGTAGACATTGAACAAATCTTGCCAAAACCAAGAGGCTTGCTCCAACGCGTATTGCAAGCCAAGTCCTCCACCGGGAACCACGTTTTTCTCCGCGTAATGAGTAAACCTAGCATGTGCCTGCCTGACGCGGCGTAGATCGGCATCATTGGCGATTGCTTGTTGGAAGTCGTGGATTTCGCAACGGAGGGCCTCAAGATCTACCTTCCACTTCTTGGCGACATCTGAATTGTTGTCGCAAACTTCCTTCCAACGACGTTCAAGTTGTTCACGCTTGGCTTGTGCATCCCGGCTGCGGGCATAGCCTGGGGTCTCGAGACCTTTGCGCACGTGAGTAATGAAATCATCAAACCATGCCTTGAGATCTTTATCCTGTTTGATGTCGAGAGTGCACGATTGCAGTTTCGTACACATGTCATCAAGTGATTTCCCGCCCGCGAGCCGCTCGCATAGCGTACGGATATTGAAGAGGGCGTGGTGAATATGCTTTTCTTCCGTTGGGTCATCGATGAAGGTGCTGAGCGATACAACTTCCTCAGCGGTGGCGGCTGTATCCAGCGTCTGATTCAACCACTTGGAAGCGATATCAAAGACGGTTGACAAGGCACGCTTGTATTGCTCGTCGCTCTGAGCACGATCACAAACCTGTTGCCAGTGTCAAAGGTGTCGGAAACATGGGAGTAATTGTCTCACCTGGTAGAAAGCTTCGGTTAGACGCGAGCGTGTCCTCGAAATCCTCTCCTCCGCAGTGGTCTTGGCGGATTGGCCAGCCCCAATGGCTTTTGAGCCGACTTCTTTGACCGTATCCATGGTCTTCTCGAACTTGACCTTGGGGTCTGCGTCCTCACGCTCCTCTTCGGGAGACTTGCGTATCCGCCCAAGAGAATCTCTCTCGCCTCGCTGGACCCCGCTCTCGGATTCCCTGAGGCTTTCCTTGGTGTAGGCGGCCTGGCCCTCGAGTGCTTCTGCAAAATCAGCCAGGGCGAGGCGCATAAAGGAAGTAAAGTCGCTGAGGAGGTGACTTCCCTCGCCGCTGATGTTTGTCCAGAGGATCTTGAGAAGATTCTTCAGAGCAGTACGCAGCGCGTTCAAATCGGCAGATGCCTCTCTGACATCGACAGCTTCAATGTGTGTGGCAGAAAAGTCGCCCTCGGACAGATGCCAGAGGGTGTCTTGCACCAAATCGTCATCTGCAATGGGCGATCAACGAGGAAAGAGGCAAAGCAGGGTGGGATATGTACGGTTTTTATTTGTGCCCAGTTGCTTGTACGCGGAGAGCACGCCAGCGAGGCCCCGAGCAATTTCTCCCCCCGGTTGGGTGAGCTTGTCGAGCTCGGGCAAATCGGACGGAATGATGTTGAGCAGAACCCAGTCAGTGATGGAATTGAGCTGACGTTGACTGGGGAGCTTGCCAGCGTCGAGAGCTGCAATAACAGAAGATGTCTTGTCCATGCTTGCCTGAGAGGGGGCGCTTTGGGAGCTGCTAGCTTAAGTAGATGAGGCTGCTCCAGCACGTCATCATCGTCATTCTGGATAGGGGGAGCTTTCAAGTTTAGAAAGGAGTATGATGCATGTCACGTGATAAAGAAAGAGATGTATTAACTGTACACTGAAAGACGGTCTAAAGAGTACAGCAAGGAAATAAGATATAGTGACTCTACAAAGAGTCGCTTAGCAAGTGGTGGTCGTCAGAAAGGGATCGCCGCACTAATCGCTCTCCTCGCCAGAGGCCTCCGCATCGCTCGACTTGGGTGGCTTCTTGGACGCCTTGGTCACCGGTTTGTTTGCGTTGGCCTTCGGTTTCCTAGTCTTTGGCTCCTTGCCGCGATTGGGGTTTTCTGGAGCATCTCTCCACAGTGCGCCGATCTGGCACAAATGTGAGGCAGATGGGAGGGTGGGTGTATGCGCACAAACCTCAACCATGGCCTCCTTGATGGGTGCACCAGGGTTGTTCTCTTTCCACTCTTTCATCTTGGCCTGTACGAAGAGATTGTATGCTGAAGGGGCACGCTTGGGCTTGTCCTCTTTGTCTACGAGGGTGTCGAACCTGGTACGTGTCAGAGGCAACGCATACACTGACCTTGCCTGGAGGACTTGGCACCAGCACGCTTAGTGGCTACCTTGGTGGACTTGACTGAAACGAGTGAGGCTGGCTCTGGGGATGCAGGACGAAGACGGACCTGTCGTGGATTTGGCCATGGTGGGGAGCGGAGAGACGCGACCGCCGTTTATGGGTCGCGTTTGTGTCACGTGCTATGGTCAGTGCGCAAGAGAATTGGGAAATGCCGAAGATGGTTAGCCGAGCGCTATTTGAACGGGCGTCACCCTTGTTTTGATTCATTAATTCTTTCATCAATCCGCAGTACCGCCTCGCCGTCTAAATTTACCTACCCGCACTACTATATAATGTCTCCTGCCGCTCTTTCCGCACTACTGGCCGTCGCCGCCGCTTCCGTCGTACTTGCTCAGCCCGACCCCGCCGACCCCACCCCGCTCTACGACAAGCATTATCAATATCCGGATGGCATCGTCTGTGTATCTCCCTTGTGCTTTCCCTTGTGCTCATCGGCCCGTTAGCCTTATCAAGTCGACTACAACACCGCCGCCATTCGCGGCCCTCAGGTTGGGTACAACATTTGCAACTCCACAACCGAGAACCAGAACTCGATGTGTCAGACGTCCTTTGGAAACCATATAGATGGTGTGTCCCATCCCTACCAGTTTGCCATTCGTTGACCCTCTTTTAGATTTCTGCCTATGGGCTCCACCCAAGCCAAATTCAACCATCGGCGATACCGAAGGCCAGGAAGTCGCCTGGTGCACCAAGCCTGGCCACGGCACTCGTCTCATTCCCGCCGGTGCTCTCACTGGTGTCCAGCTCATCAGGACACCAGACTATATCCAGATTGCGGGCTACATCGACCAGACCCAGGTCAATATAGCTGCTGACGACTATGGAGGAGAACTCGATCCCCACGGTGCTGACCTGGTGGGTTTATTTTCTTTCTTGAAAACTTCTCTGACGTGTCGTTTAGCGTGGCAATCCTCTTGGCGGTCTCATGTACTCGAATGCCTTCTCCGGAAATAACGCCACCTACGAGCAGGTTAGCGACTGGACAAAGTAAGTTTCTTCACTACTTCTAGCTTTATCGCATCCTGATGCATATCAGTTTCATGGGTGGCAATGGTTTCTGTATCAAGTTGTGCGACCCCAAGGGTAAGACTCCGGGTGCATACTGTCAGAACATTTATGATCGCCTTGGGTGTGCCTACAATGCACCAAATAACGCCAAGAATGGCACATTCGAGGTCTGTGATGGTCAAGACATGACTCCCCCTGGTATCTACACGAATGCGGCTGGTGCGACACAGACTTACTTCCAACCCCCCGAGTCCCTGGGCCCTATCACCACTGTCCCATATACTCCCGTCGTACCTGCCTCTTCCAATTGTGTCACCTATCACTCCACCGCGCTCTACCCATCCTTGCCTACTCCAACTAGTGGTGCAGCAGCTACTGGCAATCCTGGGAGCTCGGCTAGTGGAACGCACTCGGCGTCTGCTGGTGCTGCAGCACCGACATCCAACGGCGCATCGGCTGTTGGCATTTCGTCCGTTGCCACCATTGCTGGTGTCGTGTTTGCGATGGTCTTCTTGTCCTGACTCTGACCGTGGGTGCTCGGAGGGGGATATTTTTACACGGACACATCCACCACTACGTTACGGTCCTTACCCGAGTACATTTGTGGATTTTTAGATACCACGCATGATGGACTGGTCTTTTCGGATAGTTGGAATCAAAATGGCATTTGGGCTTTGACAGCCTGGATGATGTCGAGGCTGAGCCGCAAGCGATCATGATGTTGGTTTGTTTGAGTTGTAGCGAGCCGCCATGCCAGCCGTGCTCACCCTAATCCCTGCTGCTGGTTTCCGGCTCATCGCTTGCCGAGCATCTAGGGGTTGCGTGCTGTGCCGCTCCTCTCCTCCACCACCACCTCCTCCACGTCTGCCATGATCCCTCCCGTACCCAAGCGGGCCCAAAAGATCGGCCGTGCGCTCAAGACTGCCGCTCGTCTCCCGGCCCGCGTCTCAGGCGGTCGCGGAAGCGGAAGGAGCACCTTCTCGCCGTCCCCGGGTGAACAGCCCGTGGTCCTTCTCCGCCTTCAGGTCCTTGGTTGCAAAGACCTCTGTCCCCGCAGCAGCAAACATAACTCCTGCGATCCGTACGCATCGCTCTTCACGCCATACGTTAGGGCCTCATTCCACTCTTTCCTAGCTTCGTCGTGGTCTCCTTGTTGAATACAAGGCACCATACTCCCGTCATCAAGCGCAACGCAAACCCAGAGTTCACCCTGAAAGAGGCTACGTTCGACTTTCCCATCTATCTTTCCCTCGCCGATCGGCTGGGTACGATCGAGATTGTCGTCTGGGACAAGGACAGCATGCTCAGAAAGGAGTACCTTGGTGAGGTCGCGCTGCCGTTGGAAGATTGGTTCGGGGAAGGAAATGCCTTTGACTTCAAAGATGATCGGAACAAGGTGCTTTCTATCGTACGGTCCCATTATTCTGCTCACGTCCTCCCCTCATCACAGCCGTCATCCTTATCGCTCGTATCCACTAGGGCAACGACGCTCGCGTCCGGCTCAGTGCAGATCAAACTCGGGTTCGTCACACCCCCAAATACACATTCATTGATGGGCTTTGAAGGGGTCTTTCGCGAGCTCACCAAACGCTCCCGTCCAAGTCTTGTATCCGCGCCGCCTGTAAGTGTCTTTCGGCTCCTTTTTCGAAATGGCCCTCAATGAGTCATCGTGCCAGACTGAAGGTATCGGTACTCTCCGTTCTCACCTCTCCGGGCCTGCCTTTGAAGACGACGGTGGCATCAGCTCTGATGACGACGATAATGATTCGGATGCAGACGACGATGACGACATCCCGGTCCCGCAACTGTCCCGTCTCTACATCCCTCCACCTATGATCCACATCGATAAAAGTCCTGGGCCGGTCCAGGACAGGACACCGGGTACTGTCCGACCTTCTCCCGTCGTGGACTCGGTGGCACATACGCCGGTCACACCAGTAGCTTCCTCGACATCCCGCAGCAAACTGCCGAAATTGTTTATTCGCAGACCGCCACTGTCGACGCGTCCGTCGTACGAGGGAGCACCTACACCCGTGCCTCCTGCACTAGATGCAGCATTACCATCGATTTTGATTGCCCCGCCACCGGCGACGGCAACGGGGAGCGCGTTGCCCGTCCCACCACCCTCCCCGATTCCTTCGCACTTCGGACATCGTCGATCTGCGAGTGCGGGGTCCATTCCGACAATGAGTACTACCACCAAGCAACGGTTCAAGCGGTCATGGGCGACGTGTAAGAATCCCGATTACAACTTTTCTGCAGCCAACGATATCGTCGGGATCGTCATGTTGGAGATTCAAGGCGCGACGGACCTCCCGAGACTTAAGAATAGTAAGTTATGATTGCTCATATGGGTTGGGGTAGCTGATTTCCTCTGTTCGTGCTGTTCGTGTGAATATTCCTAGTGACACGCACCGGCTGGGACATGGACCCGTTTGTTGTCATCTCGTTTGGAAAAAAGGTGTTTCGTACGCGCGTCATTCGACATTCCTTGAATCCGACATGGGATGAGAAGCTCCTTTTTCACGTGCGGCGTTACGAGACGTCGTTCAAGGTCCAGATGACAGTGCTTGATTGGGACAAGTTATCTTCGAACGATCACGTGGGAGATGCTAGGTTCGATGTCTCAGAGCTTGTCAAAGATGTGCCACAGCCAGATCCAAGGACCGGCTTGTACGGCGAAGCAGATGATGGCAGTCACCTCATGAAGGAGTTTCATCTATCATTGGTAACGGCGAAAGAGATGCCTTGGGAGGCTAAACATAATCCGATGCTCCACTTTAGGTTTGTATTGTCACTTTGCCGAGACTTTTGAACTAAATCGTGTTGCGCTCTGCAAGAGCCAGGTTTCAGCCGTACGATGCGCTGCGTCAAAGGTTCTGGGCTCAGTACCTGGTGCAGTATGATGCAGATGATACGCAGACACTCTCGCACCTCGAAATTACGTCCATGTTAGATTCGCTCGGATCAACGCTCTCAATACAAACCATCGACTCGTTCTTCCTCCGATACGGCAAGAGACCAGCAGAGGACGAATTGACGATATCCGAAGCAATCATGTGTCTCGAAAACGAACTTTGTCGACCGCGAAGCGAAAGGAAAAGGTTGAACACAGAAGACAGTTTCGCTGACAGTGGTTCTTCGCCTACACCAGGCGACGAAACTGACGGTCGTGGCCCGGGCAAGTTCTTTCTGGAGGGATTGGACTTTTGCGGCCCACCACTGAGCGTTATGCTGACCGACGAATCACCAACGGAGAACGCGTCGTATATGCATCCTAGTCCACCGGAACCGTACTCTACGGAGCCGAGTGAACGTCCGCTGGTACACGTAGCGGAACCACTCTCGGCATCTTCCACCACTTCATCGATTAGGACATCGTCCCGCAAGTTCAGTTACGCATCGTCCGATTCAGAGGATGTTTCCTCCACTGGTGGTCCGTTTATATCATCTGGAAATGAAGACCACTTTGAGCGGGTCATCAACGTCAAGAATTGCCCATTGTGTCATCGCCCACGACTCAACTCCAAGGCAGAGGTAGACATCGTAACGCATCTAGCCATCTGCGCTAGCCAGGATTGGGCCAAAGTGGACCGAATTGTCGTGGGCAACTTCGTCACACCCAGTCAAGCGCAACGGAAATGGTACACAAAGGTCATCACCAAGGTCTCTAGCGGGAACTACAAGCTGGGTGCGGTGTGTGGATTTTGTGTTTGCTTCAAACGCGGATTGGGGGCCCGCTGACCGACATGTCGTTGCTAGAATTCGGCGAACATCATTGTACAGAATCGGTTGACGGGGCAATTGGAGGAAGAAAAGATGCAGGTGTATGTTCGACTCGGTATTCGGTTATTGTACAAGGTCTGTCTGCCGTATGTCGGTTGTACTGTGGTCGACGGCGGGGACGACTGATGCATGCTTGTGTCCCAGGGTGCGCGAGGGCGGATGGAAGGTGCACGGGGTGAGTTAACTTGTTCACTCCTGTTGTCATATGTTGAGGTCTGTTTGCGGCTTGCAGCACGTCGGTTGCTCAAATCGTTGTCGATCAAACAGGGGATCAAATATGATTCGTCAGAGTCGATCCGAAATATTCAGGCATTTATCGACTTTTATAATCTCAAGGTAGACGAGTTTCTGGATCCTGTCGACTCGTTCAGTGCGTGATGTTTCCTTTTCTAACGGAATCGTGTGCGTGACGAGGCTGATCGATCAGAGACGTTCAATGAATTCTTCTACCGGTAAGCACGCACATGGCGTTTTACCTGTTCCCCAGAGATTGATCCTTGTTTCGTCGTTTTTGAAATTGCAGCAAACTTAAACCCGACGCCCGACCGATCGACTCACCTGACGACCCTACAGTACTTGTCAGTGCTGCCGACTGTCGTCTCATGGTGTTTGAGACCGTCTCAGAAGCAACACGTCTCTGGATTAAAGGACGTGATTTTACGGTCGGACGCTTGCTCGGGGACACGTACCGTGAGGAAGCGGAACGCTATATCGGCGGAGCGTTGGCGATTTTCCGGTTGGCGCCACAGGATTATCATCGGTTTCATGTACCGGTGGATGGAGTGATTGGCAGAATGACGGATATCGCAGGGGAGTATTATACGGTCAATGTGCGTATTACGTCTGCACTGGCGCTGGTGTCGACATTGACTGATGGCTGAACAGCCTCAGGCAATTCGGAGTGCTCTGGACGTATATGGGGAGAACGCACGCAAAATCGTGCCGATTGAGAGCGTGCAGTTTGGACGCGTGATGGTAGTCTGCGTTGGTGCGATGATGGTAGGGAGTATTCACACGACAGTGCACTCGGGGCAGCGTGTCACGCGTGGCGAAGAACTAGGGTATTTCGCATTTGGTGGGTGTCTGGTTTTCGCTGGTGTAGCTGGTTGAGGGTGTTGACGTGAATACTGTAGGCGGGTCGACGATCGTGGTATTGTTCGAAAGGGGGGTAGTAGAGTGGGATGAGGATTTGGTAGTGAATGGACGTGCAGCGCTCGAGACGCTCGTGCGCGCGGGGATGGGAATTGGGCGGTGCCTGAGGGTGGTGGGTACGAATGGCGCGCAAGCTTGTAAGCCATGACGGTGACGTCGGGGTGGATTAAGGTCATGGTGGCCGTGTTTTTTTTTTGGCTGCATTGACACGGGCTGGGACTTGTACTAGACACTACGGTACAATTGCATAATCACTACAATGTAGAGGGGTGGCAACGAGCAATAGGAGGCTGTGTCGGGCGGGGTCGATAATCATCTGCTGGGCAACCATACTGAGCCTAGCTCCGCATCGCCTTTGCGCTACCCCAAACCCTTTTTATCGCTGCAATCAACTCGCGCAAACCTTCATCTCTTCCCCCCATCATCTCTCTCTGAAAGACGACATGTCTGGTTATTCAAACGACCAGGTGAGACCCCTCAGCCCACCTGTTGATCTGACCTATAACCCTCACCGCATTCAGTACGAGCACCACCAACGGCACAGGGAACGACGCGAGGAGCGCCGTGAAGCCCGCCATGAGCCCAGAGGCTACCAGGACGACTACGACGACCGTGATAACAGTGGATCGCAGTACCGCGGTCAGCGTCCTTATGACGACGACGCTCCGGGTCGTCCCCAGTCTTATCAGTCCCAAGGACGCGGCTATGCCCCGCCTTCTGCGCGCGGAGCCTCTGCGCTTGCATCCCAAGGCGGCCTGGATCGCGGCGATTTCGCATCGGATGCGGACATCGATCGCATGGTCGCTACTGGCGAGTTCGACCAGAGGCGTGGGCCTGGACGTCAGGAACAGGGCCGCGAATATAGTGGAGCAGGTGGAGACCGCAGGGATGCGTATGGACGGTATGATGCGCCCCCTGGGTGAGCGAGCTCTGCATCGATGATCGACCCTTTCTCAATCGCTACTCATTTCCCAGGTCGCCTCCGGACCAGGGGTACGGACAACGTGCGAACGAGTATGGACGTTACGACGTGCCGTCGGGGTGCGTGTATCAGTGGGATCGGACCTCTCTGTGAGTGCTGATAGTTATTTATGCAGACCTCCCCCCGGCCAGGGACGTGGAGGGCGTGGTAACGAGTACGGACGTTATGATGCGCCGCCGGGGTATGCACATTGACGAGACTGTTTGTTTGGGCACTCGCTGATGCGTTTATCTGTGTAGACCTCCACTCGGTCGGGGGCGTGGAGGGCGTGGGAACGAGTATGGGCGCTATGATGCGCCATCTGGGTATGTACATCGATGAGATCGTGGCGTTCGCTGACGTGTTTGTCCGCATAGATCACCACCTGACCAGAGGTACGGAGAACGTGCGAATGAGAATGAGCGCTATGATGCGCCGTCTGGGTACGTGTACCGATGAGATCGTGGCTGCCGACGCTGACTGATGTATGCATCGTAGACCCCCGCCTGGCCAGAGGTACGGAGAGCGCGTGAATGAGTATGAGCGCTATGATGCGCCGTCTGGGTACGTGTATCGATGAGATCGTGGCTGCCGACGCTGACTGATGTGTGCATGTACGTAGACCCCCGCCTGGAAAAGGTTATCAGAGCCAGCAATCCTACCAACAGGGTCATGGGTCCAGTGGCACGAGCACACCAAGTTACGGCGGGGGCCCCGACCGTCCGAACCAGTATGGCCCAACGCAGACGCAAGGCCGCGCTCGGTACGACTCGCCACAGGGACCCTCCCCTGGCCAGGGAAAAGGCCAGGGTAATGCGCCGGCCGGCGGATTCATGACCTCTCGGCCCTCTCGTGATGATGGAGAGGAAAAGTACGGTTCGGGGTACGGTGGATCGACCAACAATCGTAACGATCCCCCCCGCCGAGGGGAGGCTGCCAGCTACTACAACCAAGAGAGTACTTCTGGTGAGTTACGCTTTGTAGTTGTATATATCTGGTCTAATTCATCTAGGCAAAGGCGACCGTTATGCGCATTTGGCGGGACTAGCGCAGGAGCAAGGAGACGAGGACCCCGAACTGTACCGCCGTGCTACGCAAGGATTACAGGAGAAGATTCAGGCGCAGTCTCGTCCTCAGAGGCGGGACGATGATGACAGGGATTACAAGGCACACGTCGATGCGCATAAGAAAGCATACGGGTGAGTAGAGGGCGAATGACGCGAAGCCGTGTCGAATTGCTGATGCGGCTGTTCGAACGACAGGGAAGATGACCATGGACCAATGGATGCTGACACAATCGGGGCGGCGGCGGCGATGGAGGCGTTCAAGCAGACTGCAGCTGGGTCTTCAAATGCACCTGCAGGTGGTTTCCAGACAGGCAAGTCGAGTGGGGGCCGTCCATCGAAGTCTGGACGGGCTGAAAAGGAGGAGGAGGAAGAGGAAGAGGAAGAGACGCCTGCCAGTGGGCGTGCAGGTGCCTCTGGGGGGATGCAAGACAAACTGGTGCGTGACATGGTCATGAGCTGATCTGTGGCACGGCTGACGAAAACACAGATGGCGCTCGCCATGTCACAAGCGGGCAAGTTGTTCGATAAGAAGAACGCGGGATCGAGTGGCGACAAATCACAGGACAAGGCACAAGGTGGGTGCTATATTGGTGTGATAGTGCATGCGTTCTCAACGTGCTGCGCAGCGATGCAATCGGCCGCTGCGAACGCGATGCAGCTGTTTGCACAGTACCAGACCAAGGGAAAGCTTGACTCGGGTGACATGTCAAAGGTTATGGGGCTTGCCATGAAGATGTTGTAAGGAATCGTAGTTTCGGTTTCGTGTGCAATGTGTACTACTTTGACTTTTCTTTTGTCAATGATCAAGCCAAGTCTCGAACGCTCCGGGAACAAACGAATACACAGCCTTCATTCTTGTGATGTGTGTGAACGTCGTTGACAGGCGGCTATAAATAGGATGTATATGAATCCCGCAAGAGGCGCAAAAGGTCCACTTCTTTTTCTTCTTCCTACTCGTCACCGCGTTTTTTTGAGACATGTCTCGCTCCGCTCTTTCCGCCGTCATTGCCGTCGCTCTTGCCTCCAGGTCAGCGTTCGCCCAGCCCGACCCCGCTGACCCCACTCCCCTTACCGCCAAGACCTACGCGTACCCCTCTGGCATTGCAAGTGTCGCCCGCTCCAGTCTGACTTTCTGACGTTGACCTTTGTCCAATGCCAGCCTTACCAAGTAGACCCCGTTACCAGCGCCATCCGTGGCCCTCAGACCGGTTACAACATTTGTAACTCGACGACCCAGAACCAGCAGTCAGAATGTCAGACCTCGATGGCCAACAACATTGATAGTATGTTTGGTGTTTGCGTTCCGTTCTCCCTTTCCCTCATCTATATCTACCTAAAAGACTTCTGTATCTGGGCCCCTCCCCAGCCAAACTCCACTATTGGTGACACCGAGGCCTATGAAGTCGCCTGGTGCTCCAAGTCCGGATATGGTACTCGTCTCATCCCAGCCGGTGCCCTCACTGGTGTCCAGATGCTCGTTACCAGCGAATATATTCAGTGGGCCGGTTTCATCGACCAGACCCTGGTCAACCTGACCCCCGACGATTACGGAGGAGAACTTGACCCTCACGGTGCTGACTTGGTTTGTTTTTGCACCTTCCATTTCACGTTCCAGTCTCACCGTGTTTTGTCCAGCGTGGTAACCCTCTCGGTGGTCTCATGTACTCGAATGCCTTCCCCAAAGTTGGCGCCGATAACAACACTTATACGCAGGTCATGGACTGGAACAGGCAGGTGTCTGTGTTGGTCTTGTATTCACTCCTGTTGATCGGTATTGTAGCTTCATTGGCGGAGGCACGTTCTGTCTCACCATTTGTAATCCCTCGACTTCGTCGACCGATCAGTCCGAGTACTGTCAGAACATTTACGACCGCATGGGCTGCACGTACAACATGCCTAACAACGCTAAGAATGGTACCTTTGAAGTTTGTGACTCTGACCTCAAGGTTCCCGTTGGAATTTATGTTAGCGGCAGCGCTACGATGACCTATACTCAGCCTTACACCGGTGATGTCAATCCTCCGTACACTCCAGTTGTCCCCGCGTCCTCCAACTGTGTTGAATACCAATCTACTGCTCTCTACGCTGGACTTCCTACTGTCGCTACCGCTGCTGCGACCGCTTCCGGAACTGGCAAAGCCACTGGTTCCTCTACTGTAGGTGCGCCTGCTGCGACCTCGAACGGTGCCTTCGCTCTTGGCATTTCTTCTGTTGCTGGCATACTCGGCACGCTCTTCGCTGTTGCCTTCCTCTCATGAAAACATTGACTCATTGCATCGCTACATCTAGTCGTGAAATGATGCACATGAACATGATTGTCAGTACTGTTAGATTTCAGTGCGTCGACGTATGTTGTTGTGTTTGTTTCATGGTCGTTTAGCACGGACCTTGTTTTCCTTCGTGATTTGCTTCTGTGCATGTGTGTGGAACACTGGCACTAGCCTGTCTCTTAAAGTAAATACCCCAATGCATCGTACGATTACTATACATTTTAAAAGCATGTATATAAGAATCGTGGAATCGCCCATTTGTCGGGACTTGGTCGAGCCGTGATACCAGATAGACATCTAGTCTATTAAAAATTGGTGTTCGGTGGGTCTTTCCCTGCCTGTCCTGTTAGTGCGCAGGCTATTTGATGTCACATGCCCGTCTCATATAATTTGAACTACAGCCCAATCTCTCTTTTCCCTACTCCTATCACCAAAGGTACATATCCAACAACCATTCTATGAGCATTATCAAATAAAGTCACCCTCGGAAGAAAGTGGTGGCTC
>JBBPTP010000181.1:0-24261 GCA_038094195.1 Pulveroboletus aff. carminiporus | reverse complement strand
TTGTGGTACTCCATTGAGTATTCCCTCTGTATTCCTATATCAACTTAATGAAGAATGATAGAAAGAACTTGATTGAGGAACTTTGCATTAAAGGCCCAGATTTATATACTACATGGGGTTTGTATCTAGTTGTACTTGTTTGGCTACATAAATAGTCCATGTTAGGAATTATATATCCATAAAAGGTAATAGTAGGCTGTGCATGATGAGTCAATGTGACTCAGAACATATCTGTGCATAGATTTCATGGCATATCTTTGTAAATGAGCAGAGATTAATAACATGCTGCACACACGTTGTGTGGAAGAATGGAAGTTGAAAAACATGATGGACACATTGTCCATTATGAATGTGGGAATAGAAGTTAAGGAACTTCTACATGGAGATTAAAGAGAAGCGTGACATTAAAGAGAGTGGGTCAAGGGTTTGTTACCCTTGATGCATGACTTGACTTGGTACAAAAATGAGTGTTAGCTTAGTAAGCAGCTTAGTCAGCATGCTTAATCATTCTTTGAGTGAAAAAGAGTTAAGTCCCAAAGAACGAGGTATGGCATTAGGCAGCATTTGTAACACGTGTTTCACACAAGGAGCTATAGCATTAGGTCTAACAGCATCTGAGCATGGCACACCCTCCATGGAATCCTCTGGTCAATTGACATGAATGAGACATGCTCACTAATCACTGGAGCCACATGTCTAGCCCTGTCCACATACAGCAAACCACAGTGGGTGCCCTTCAAACAAACTTTGCTTCTCCTTTTCCTTACCTACCTGAACCTCGCCCAACCACTCAATGCTGCCATTTATGCATGCATGATAGTAACTTTCTACTCTATTTCTCATCTTGGAGAGTTCACTGTCCTGTCTCTGGTCAAGTACCACAAATCCCTGAAGCACTACATTAAACAGTGCCATACCAAACATGCTGTTGACAACAAGGACCTTTCTACCATAGTGTTCCATATACCAGTCACCAAATGCTCACCAATGGGCGAAAACATGCAGTGCGCCATCTTAGACCACATAATCAATTCAGCCACATGGCTCCAAAACCATTTTGACATCAACAGCTCTGGTCCAGATGACCACCTTTTTGCTTGGCGTCACCTGAAAGGAATCCACCCCCTTATGAAAATGAAAGTAACAAAGTGCATCAAGCAAATCACTTCCAAACACAACATGCCAGCCCTGAAGGGTCATGGCCTACACATCAGGGGCACACTGCACTACATGCTCATTGGTACCCCTTTTGATGTGGTCAAATCAATGGGCCAGTGGTCAGGGACATCTTTTGCCCGCTATCTATGAGAGCATGCTATAATTCTAGCACTATATCTGCAGGAAAGGCCTGAGCTCATTCACAGGCTCAGCAACATTGAAATTCTGCCAGTCTGCTAGATAGACCCTCACCTGATCCTCCATCTGGGGAGCTCATCAGCATGCATCACAGGCTCCTTCCTAACAGGAACGCAGCTGCTCCCCCATTGCCTCAGCATCTCAGACTGGAAAGCCTTCAGGCTTTCTCCCACCCTCTCTTCTGTTTGTGTTTTGAACTAGCACTAGCATCGCTCGTAGTACGCACAGTGTACCTACTCACTCGCCCTCATATATTCCCCCCTTTTTCTTCCCATAAGAATGGCAGCATTCGAAATGCATGGATGGGCTCTTCAGCCCACTCTTTGGTGAATCAGTGAGACTGGTGAGACTCATGCCATGCATATACAGGGAAACTCTGAGTCATGTGAGAATATATCTATTGAGTGCACAAACTCAGTCATCACACGAGAAAGCAGACAATGAACTTAATTACCTATCGAGCGCACAAACTAGTAGATACATGTAAGCTCGAGTAGGTGATAATAAAGGAAGAAAAATAGCTCACCTCAGTCGTCACGTGAGAAAGCAGACAATGAACTGAGGGAGTGGTTGAAAATATTCTAGGCTATATACTCAGCCTGATAACAAAGTTGTCAGGTGGTACAAAGGAAATACAAAGAGAAAAAGGTGTGTTGCATGGTGACATAGTTGTGTCGTGTTCAAAGATTTGTGTCAGTGGTGTGGCTGCATGCGTGCTTACTATTCCAACAAGTCGAACTGAAGTCGAATTCATCTCCTGGTCCCAGGATTGCTAGGCAGAGCTCATGTTAGGACAATCGATGGTAGTACCCAAACTTGGCCAAGTGATGCTTCTCGGGCCATGAGATCACACTGCTCTAACTTGAAGTCACCCATCTCAGACTGGCCAGTTGTCTGCGTCAAGCAGTTAAATGACGTTCGACAATGTGCCAGCAGATTGATAGTCTTGAAAGATAGCACAGCAGATGGATTTTTGCAGTTTCTTACTAAAGATTGTGATGGTCAGATCGAGATATGTCATCGGCAAACCCATCGCAATGACACATTTGCTACATGGTCAACATCGTCCATCAAGACACTAAGAGCCTGTTCGGTATCATCTTGGGTAGCTTTGCTGAAATAACAACAGCCCGATATGTCAGCTATGAGACTGCAGCAGGTTGAAGCCCCACAAACCCAGAATCATGCTGCAGAGAAGCTGAGGGCCATGGTGGAGACACAACTTTTGACCTGGCATGGCATGCAAACCATCCTCAGCCCACCTCATTTCTTCAATGGCCTTGCTATTGACCATATATTGGTCAGATTCTCTGCATTCATCATTCTCTGTTGTAAAAAAGCAATCTCAGTTATGAGCAAGGAGGGGTCACAGGGCTTGAAGGCCTACCGTGCATACTGGCCAGAACATGAGATCCACAAGATGCTCAATCTCCTTATCAAATGGAAATTCAGGATGGGGCAGTCACAGGCCTAGCCCTCAAGTGTCCTGAATGAAGTAGCTGGCCTTCTGGAGAACAAGATGGCATCATTGGTGAATACAAAATGATCTGGGGTGTGTTTGGGTCTAGTATGGTAGTACCTGAACATCAATCTGTGCTAACATTCCTGCCAACAGCTTAAAAAGATATGGAAGGCTATAAATGCATATAATAAATGCTCTGGCTGTTACTTTCATCCAGAATTTGGTGCGAACATCCAGACCCAGGGTGAGAGTGATGCATGGAATTCCTTCATAGCACAACATACTGCCGATGTGAGTCATTTTACAATGTATGGGCTGTATTGACTTTGATTTCAGGGCGACCTTCTTTCAGACTATCGCAACAAGGGCTGGCCCTTTCACCAACAAATGATGGAACTTTGCCCCAATGGTGCCAGTGCAGATGGGGGCTACTCAGTTGATCCCACCTATGATCAAATTGTCAATACTTCCACCTCCTTCTCTTTCTCACAGATCTCTTTGATCTCAGCTGTAGCTGGTGGCTCTGATATCACAGTTTCATCCAGTGGAGATCTGGTAGATTCTGATGATGAACTAGACAACCTACTTCATCTTGGGCAGGGAATAGCATTGTCCAATCATGATGTCCAGTTTGGTACACTCAATGATGCCATTATATCTCTCAGCCAGAACACTGCGCTGGCCACACACTCCAATCGCTCCAGCACCAGATCATCTACAAAAGTGTTGAAGAGCCAGCATGATGCTGCTGCCCCATACCCTTCCAAAGCATCGACTTTCCACTCCTTGTCTGGCAGCAGGCGATCTCAAAACAAAGTGGGCACTACTGGCATGTCCACTAATGCACTCATGACTGGAATGACAGATGCAATCAATCATGTGACTGACTGTATAGCTGTAATGCAGGTTGCCATTGGTTCTTCTCACATGCAGGAGTTATCTCAACCTGTCATCACCCAGCCACCTGCTCCTCCTGAACATTCTTCAGATAGTCAAGACCTAGTTTCTGCTTCAAATATGCTCTTAGGAGACCTCGCTATTGATCTCACTATTCATGCTGAACTTGCACTGGCATTTCTCACTGACAGTCGGCTATGCCAGATGTACCTTAATTTGACAGACCCTCAGGTTTGTCAGGCACTCACCATCAACTGGTATACAAAAAACCATGGTCCAGTTCCATCAAATGTGCCTCGTTCTACACCACCACCTTTTGGTACATCCACATCAGCACCTGTGGCTGTGTCAGCATTTTCTGGATCCACAAATTCGTACGCTGGTGCTGGTGGTAGCTATATGAAACTCAGAGGGATCAACTGTGTAGGAGGGGAAAGTGGAACCATGATAATGGACTAACACTCAGATTTTGTGAGCAATTTTGTGAACGATTTTGCAAACCCTTATGGCAGTATGAACTATACAAACTTTGATCCATCTTTTTTTGATTCTTCATATCAGTGATTGTCTTCTTGCAGCCTCCTTACAATGTTGTAATGATGTATCATTGTTTTTGGTCATTTGGACTACATGTATGTATCATCAATATCATTATCATCTGATATATCCAAATCCAATTCTCGAGCATGTCTGAGATCTTTGTAATCCCTTCACATCTGATCTGCAATTCTATCATGCAACTGTGGACCAGTCTCCTGTTCATGATCAGCAGTGGCAGGGAAATTGAAACAATCCTAATTGCTACTAGAGCTTTCAGGTTATCACAAGGAAGCTTAGACTGAGAGTCAAATGAAAGTAGGAGAAAACCCAAGAGGATCTGACTGAGGATCCCTTGGTCGTCAATTTAGGTCCTTATATACCCTACTACATGTTTGTACTTATTTGGTCTGTTATCCAAATAAAGTAGTGAACAGTCATAAGGCTGTGAAGTGGAGATTAAAACAATGAGGTAGGCATGAGTCAGGTGGCATATCAAATGGAAGGGAAGCATAAAACATAGCCATAGGGTAACAGGTAGCAGAAATGAAATGCATGAGTTATGAAATGGAAGTGTACAAATAAAGTTAGGTTCTGTTCAGTAAAGTTCAATTAGTCCAAAAGCATGAAGTCATAAGTCACACGATGTCAAGCATCATGCTATCGTGAAGTCGTGAAAGTGTAAGCAGGATTTAGGGCAAGGTTGATTCAGACTTAGTGGATGTAAAGGTAAAGGGAGTCGTGACATTGTAACTTTGGAGTACTTGATTTGAGCTGCAAGCCTAATGACAAGCATTAGACTTGAGTGGCTAGTTTAACCTCATTGCAGAGGAGCTTTAATCAGTGTTTGAATAAGTTATGATGTTGCAAAAAGAGCATTTGTAACAGAAATCATCATCTGAATCACCCTCAGTGAGGTCGAAATCTTCTTCAGCTTCACTGGATTTATGCTTATGTATGAAATTATGAATTGTGCAAAGTGCAGCAGATATACAGGCCTGGATTTCGACAGGGTATGGTAGACTGAGGAGGAGGATATGGAACCAATTTTTAAGCATGCCAAATGATCGTTCAATAACATTCCATGCCTGCACATGACGTAGGTTGAATAGTTCTTTCTTGTTGACAGGGCTATACTACAGTTAAGTCAGTGATCATATGCATTTCAACAAGATGCACTGTATGCATGCCTGGCCCCATTCAGCTAGGTGGTAGCACACACCACGATATGGAATGAGCATAGTTGGGCAGAATGGGTAACCAAGGTCAGCAAGAACATATTTTCCATCAGGTATCTTCAAACTGTGTGAGACAGCATTATCATATATCCAAGCATCTGAAGCAGACCCCTCCCAACCACAGAGCGAGTACATGAAATTGAGATCAAAGTCGGACACAAATAAACAATTTTGAGAGGAAAACCTCTTCCAATTATGAAAAGCTGAGGCATGGGACGCAGGGAGGGATGCAATCACAATATGGCTTCCATCGATGGCTCCATCTGCATCCTTGAAATACGGCCACAGCTTAGGGTTAGATTTGAAGTGTCCTGGGATCAGGTTGACACCAGGGGGGATGACAATATCTGTGTAGAAAGGGTTGGTCAAGAATATCATGTCCATCTTTCAAAAGTAGCTAGAAAAACATGAGATCCAACATTGGATTTTAGCACATGACATATCATGATATGGTATCATTCAAGTGCTGAAATCACTCTCCAACATGCCTCACCAGCAGACCTGTGATGCACATATAGAGAAAAATGGCCACTTGTTCTTCGAGAGAGACAGTTCATGAATTGCTGTGATTTTGATGTCGAAGTACTGCTAAGAGCTCACGGAATGTCTCCCCATACATTCCAAGTTCATTTCAGATGCATTCTGGATGGCCAGTCAGCAGCTCAAGCACCCAACCTTCTCCAGAAAGGATAGATGTGTGGTAAGGCTCGGGATCTTTTCTAAGCTTTTGGGTCAACAGTGAGATGGCTATACTCGAGAAGGTGCAAATGATAATACTGAGTAGGAGGGACATATACTGGAGGAGGTGTTGTCGCTGTTCAGGTCACAGTGGGCACATGGTAGATGGTCATCAGGGAGAGTATTGATGATCAATCCCAAATCTGGCAAACACCAGGTTCAGACAGAGCCCCCGTCTGGGTCTGTGGGGCTTCAACCTGCTGCAGTCTCATAGCCGATATATCGGGCTGTTGTTATTTCGGCAAAGCTGCCCAAGGTGATACCGAACAGGCTCTAACAAGCTACAACACGTCGAGCGTGCGTACATTGTCCAGAATATCAGACAGTGACACATTCTCCTGAAACTGTACCGTGATCAAGCAGTCAGCTGCAACCCGCCTATAATCTGTCGCACGTCGACCAGTCTGCACCAGCGCAACCAACAGCGCACCAAATGGCTGTCTGAGACGCACAGCGAGCCGTCGTGCACCCGTCTCTCTGTCCATGGGTGCGAGATCCGCGGGAAAAGGGTGTGATGTCAATTCGGGTTCGGGAATTGGGGAGTCGTCGTTGATTTCCTTGTCGGAGGCCAGTATCTCCTCATCATCAGTATTTGGTGATAGTGGTCGTGCAAAGTCGTCCTCTACAAACGCCCTATTGTGCACATCTTCATGCTCCAAGAGAGCGTCCAACCAGGGATGAAGGAGATAAAGAGATTTCATTTGAGAGAGGTCATGTCTCGTCTTGATGTCCACCCATCCAAACACGTCAGTTTCTGCACGATAAATACGGCCTGAGCGTGTTCGATAAGGTGTAAAACGTGGGAGTTGGAAAGCAATGCAAGAAAGTTTCATTCGGCTCGCTGCGAACCAAGGTGGAGAAAGTTCATTGAGACGGTCATATAACCTCAGGGCTGCACCAAAGTCGAATGAAGAAGTATCCGGTGCCGCAATAGCACTTCCCATCTCGTGGTCAGGGATCAGAGGTGGGATGTGTGATGTCGCCGGTCCATTGAACACAGTGATATGAGCAGGCAGGCAACTGTTGAAACTGCCTGATTCACCAGTCCATGCAAGGATACTCACGTCTCCAGATCCGGCAAGAACATGTGCCAATAGACGCCCTAGTGAACCTTCTCCTTCACCGTATATTGCCGGTATACCACTAACTGAGAATATGCCGAGCAATGAGTATGCAGCGTCCTCCACCAGGGTCGTCTTTCGGGTCGAAGCGAGTCGTAGCTTCTCCCGGATGCTGGTCAATCCTGGGCGAAGCGTCATCAATTGCTCTGCAGAAACACCAGTGGCTTCTTCCATCTCCGAGATCACTTCCGGCGACTCCTTGTGGTTCGGCAGCTCCAGATCGAGATATAGCGTCCAGTCCTCCGTGTAGAAGTGGATGATCTTGGCAGCAATGTATTCCTGTAATGTCCAGGCCCGCGTGTTCCAAATGTTCCTCATGAGAGCGCCGCGCTGAGATGCACCAACGCCACGAAGGAAAACGATCATCATGGCAGAGCCCTGGTACCACTTGAACATGGCCACCAGCGCTTCTTGGAGTACGAAATGATCCGATTTATTGATGCAACATGTATCACTCCATGCCCACTTGAATCCAGCATCCCGAACGATCCTGCAGAATGTTTGCAGCTTCTCATGGGTTGGAGATTCATCTAGGTCATACACTGCTGTGCGTACGGCCTGCTGGAACAGCGGTTCGTTGTCTTCCCACTTGTGCGACAACATCACGTATTGGAAATATCGTCGCACCTCCATCTTGATGCGGACGTGGTCGATGCGGGTCCTCATTGATGATACGAGTTCATTGAAGATTGGCAGAGATTCGAATGCGGATATCTGCTCCGCTCTGTCGTGCAGAATGCCAGTGGTGGTATCGATGAGCACCCGTGGTAAATAACGTGTGGTTCGTTGGACAAATTTGCGAATTGTTGCTCGTGTGCTCGACGGACTGATGTACCGGTCACCATGCTCTGTCGAATACGTGAACGGATCATCCTTAAGTAGCAACGAGGATATAACTCACGCTGAATGTCTGGATCGGGTGACTGCGCTATCTTCGAGAGCATCATTTCGAACGCATCGATTGCACCGACATACTGTCCTCCTTTGTGTAAAGCTGCCTGTTTCATTTCATAGCCCCATGGTGACGACGGATCAAGCGTGATCGCCTGGTCATGATGCATCAGCAGGGTTGACGTCTGCGAGAAAAGACGATGTACCTGGTTTGCGTCGTCTAGAGCTTGTTGCCACAATCCGGTTGACATGAACGCCTTGCTTCTCTTGATGAGAATGATTTGTGGGGAGGGGGAGTTAAGTGACAGAGCAACCGTATAGAGGGGAATGGCCTCGTCGTGTCGCTGGGAATCCATGGCTGCATCCCCGAGATGCTCCAGTTCCTTCAAAGAACGCTCACAAAACCCTAACAGGAATGGATACGTGAGCAAGACACATAAAATGCGTGACAACTCACCCAAAGACCATTCCATATGCTTATGGCGCAGGTTTATCTCCACTCCCGATTCACTTGACATTTGGTGAAGACATTCGACCGCATCCTTGGCGCGACCTGCGGCGAGCAGGGCCTCACAGAGATGCTGTTGTATCGTGATATCGAGATGATCAAATGTCCACCCAGATATCTGTTACAGGATGATTTGGAAACATTATATACACCATAAGGACGCTTACCAATGATATCAAGGAGAGTAGTCGACTCGTGTCCTGTCGCATTTGTGTCCGAGCACGCTCGAACGATTGTATCGCAACATCGTAGTCGCCAGTCCCCATGCGCGAGTTTCCAGTGAGAAGATACATGTATGCCTAATGTAATTGTCAATGACAATGTTGCAGTGTTCGAACGAGCCATTGACTTGCCTGGACCACGTAGCATATTGAGCTGGAGGGGACCGTAGCTATGAGATCATCTATGCGCGATATTGCACTGCGATGCTCTCCTGCCATAAATACGATGACGGCCTTAGCATTATGAGTAGAGGGGTGTACCAGAGATCGTAGGGTACACACCTTGATAAGAAGGAGAAAGCCAACGTGAGATGGATCGAAGCGCGCGAATGCGATATCACAGATCCGATAGCCCTCGTCCCTTTCTCCCTCGCTGACAAGTGCTATACTCTTTGCAATGTAGCCAATGACGGACGGCTGAATTGTGATAGCCTTGTGTAAATTACTGTCAGCATCAGCGTATGTGAGCAGATAAACAAGCACCTCCTCAGCATCCATGAGGGCTGCATCCCAGTCTTGTAAACGAGTCCTCACGAGGGCTCGACTAACGAGCATGTGATGGCTTGTATTCTGAGAGGTGGTGATTGCTGTGGTCATTAACGTCTCCGCATCTGTGAGCTGGTTGTGCTTCCATAAGGTAAGGATATCGTTGTCCACCTGAAAGTCTGGTTCGCGAAAAATGGGATGTGGATGAGACAAGGGAATTGGATCCTATCAGAAAGGCGGCCGGAACAAGAAAGTAGTTCAATACACCGCGATCTAGAAATACTCTGGACATACACAGACCTGGGATAGACTTTGAAGTTGACTACGTCCTTCCTGGATTTGGTATGCAAGAAAATCAGCGCGAGGCGTACAACGTGAGTAATCAAATCGTACCGCTGGAGTGAGGCTAGGTGGGTTGTCGTCACAACTTGGCAACATCGAAGACCGGTCGTCTTGTTGGCGCTGCCCACGAGCGAGCTCCTAACATGGTAACAAGACTTGGCAATAAGATCATGTAAATAGGGAATGTACGGTGCTTACTACATGAACGTGAGATATACTTTCGATGATGATTTTCCCATCTTTTCCGCCAATGGCAATAAACTGGTCATTTGGTGAGACTGCGATTGAGGATACGTTCTGAAGACATTGGATGAGACTGGGCTGGGTGTGTGTCAAAGTATCCCAAAATGACACGGTGCATCCAGTAGAGCATGCGATAAATTCCTCGTCCTTCGATGAGGCAATGCACGAGAAATAATCGGAATCAGGGGCTGGCCATTCTGAGACCACCGACCCCGTGGATGCGTCGATTTGCTTCGCCGTATTGTTGGATATAACGAAGAGATGGTTGCTGAACCAGAGACCGTGGTTCCAGTACGAGCTGACTCCCGCTTTGATGTCCACAAGTAAGTGGCCATCGTTGGCGTCGTAGACTCGAACAGAGTCACGAGTAGCTATCGCAATTCGATCGCCCAGTGGCGAGTATTTCGCTGCAACCACGAAACCCTCGAAGCGGTGTATCCAGACCTGTTCGAACGTTGTCGTGTCCCAGATGGCGACCACCTCTGTCGACGCGGAGACGAGTCTTGTCGAGTTTGGCGAGAAATCGACACCACCCACCCAACCGAAATCCTCCGTGTGCTGGAAGACTTGTGCTTGCGTTCTTGCATCCCAAACAAACAAATCTCCCGTCAACGTTCCTCCTGCGATCCATCTGCCATCCTTGGACACAGCAACACAGAAGACGTCGTCCGCCATTGGCATCGCCGCAATTTGTTTCCCGTCTTCCACTCGCCACACTTGAATCCCATCACGACCGCCGCTCACGATCCACTCGCCATTCGCTGAATATGTTAGCGCGAATATCCCCCTACCAATGTCGATTTCGATGAGCGAGGAATGCTCTTGCTCAGTCGTCAGCGTAAATGCGAATCCGTTTCACCAGCACACACCAGTGGTTACCGACGACGTGGTCATCAATGCAGCAGGTGATGGAGAGCGTCGGTTGACAAGGCGCGGCTTCTGTCAACGAGTCTCCCGGTGTGTCACTCTTATCGATATGGATCAGTGCACACGCTTCATCACCTCGTTTTTCGGCGCCAGTTCGCGCGGGCGGTGTTCCAGTAAGGGCCTGTGGTCAACAGGTCGCTATGGCACACCGAAATACTGTCACTCGACGAATCCATCCACCACATCTTTTCCTGGTCCATTACTGGATCATGAAGCAGACATGACACCTTAGGTACGTCATGGTCCCCGTCTTGTTCATACGTTGCTATCAAGATCCAAGACTGGTCTGCATGATTACAACCACCGATGGAGCAGGTCTCTGAGGTTCTGCGGGAGATGCCAAAGGCAGAGCGAGCGTAGCACACCACAAGACTGAGGTTATCCCGCCTGTAGGCCAATTAGGTTTTCTTTCCCCTTGTGTTCCATCCTGGCCGGTCCAACGACATTCGTTCCGAGGGATATCCACTGTTTGGTTGTCTTATCTTTCTTCCTACTCCTCCTTGACTAATACCACCTGATATAGACACGCGCTTTGCAACCACGGATGGATCACAGCCTCTGGGTCAGCCCTCACATCGGTTAGGCATTGAACATTACTCACTGACGTGCGCGGACTGCTGCAATCAGGGTTTGAGCAGAAGGGGCAAGAACTCCCCTTGCTTTAAATGCAAATCTTCAAGAACAGCTGCAAGTATCATCAAGGTTTTCAGTCGTACCTAGTAAGCGCACCAGTAGGGGCAATCGTTGCCAGAGATGTGTATGACCCTGCCCTACTCGGCTCAGGCTTGGCTAGATGAAGCCTAATCCCGGCTTTGGGTATCATTCACGTCTACGTAGGCACTTGGATCGGCGACGTCGGCAGAAGTATGTAAGCCGTCAGTACTCGGTGTCCCATACAAGGCGTGTCCTCGCGCACATCGAGCATGGGCAATCGATAACCTCAAACATTGATTCCAATACACCGCCCTAGTCGAATAGATTATATGTCATGATCGTTCGAGGTGCTATACAGACTACAACGCGTCGAGCGTGCGTACATCGTCCAGAATATCAGACAGTGACACATTCTCCTGAAACTGTACCGTGATCAAGCAGTCAGTTTCAACTCGCCTATAGTCCGTCGCGCGTCGACCAGTCTGCACCGGCACAACCACCAGCGCACCAAATGGCTGTCTGGGACGCGCAGCGAGCCGTCGTGCACCCGCCTCTGTCTATGGGTGCGACATGCGCAGGAACAAGTTGTGACGTCAATTTCCTTATCAGATATCTCGACTTCTCCATCGTCAGTGTTTGGTGATGGTGGTTCGTCCTCTATCAACCCCCTGCCACGCATGTCTCCATGCTTCAGAAGGGCGTCCAGCCAGGGACAAACGGGATAGAGGAAATTCATTCGAGAGAGATCATGTCTCGTTCTCACCGCCACCCTCCCAAAGGGAACAGTGTCCGCGGTATAAGTACGACCAGAGCGTGCCCGATAAGGTGTAGATCGTGGGAGTTGGAAAGCAATGCATAGAAGTCTCATTCGCTGCGAACCAAAGATCTAGTACCAGTGGACTTTGCGTCCAGAAACAAATTCAGAAACAGGCAGTGGTATATGTTTACATGTGGTCGTTACAGTCCTCCTGGATGAGAAATAGTCCTCGCCGCCAGCGGTGAATCTGCAGATCCAGTTTTCCTAGAGAGTCCCCGTCCGTTCCACGTCCTGCAATGCCTTGAGAATGCCAAAGACAATGTGGATCCCTTCCCGTATGAGCTCCAGGTCGTCAGGTGCCACGCGGCCGAGGACGAGTGACATCTTGTCCGGATGCCAACGTAGCAAAGAGCTCCGTATTCTCTCCCTTTTCGTCGTCGTATTCGTCCTGACCGCCAAGGTCTCGAACAGAAATGCGGATACGGCGCTACGCGTGAGCACGCCGAGGTCGCGACTCGACACACGTTCCCTGAGTGGCCATGGAAACTCGACAAACGCGACCGGCGCCGAGGACGACTGCATCGCGCGCCAACGCGCCTCGTACGTCTCCCACCTCGCCATGCTCTCCCTCTCTATGTCCTGCACCTGCAATGCCTGGCGTATACGTTCCGTACGCGCCTTGTCCCTCCTGCCGAACGCGTCTCGGAGAATGCCGCCAGCACGCACCCACTCGATCTCGCTGCGTTCACCGAGCTCACGTTCACGCTCGCGTCTTATTCGTCGTCTTTCCCCCTCCATCGCCTGCTCCGCCCTTTCGCCGCGTTCAGGCCGTTCTTTGTCGGGACACCCCTGGTGGTTGCTCCATGCGGCACATGCACTGGTAGAATCTGCTGCTTTTGACGGCTGGGCTGTGCCACTTGAGATGGGGGAAGGAGGTGGGAAAGCAAAGTAGCCCTTCATCGAAAGGCTCGATGCAGGTCTTGGAACTAAGAAAGTGGACTAGCCAACTAATGGTGCTTAGTCAGCAGGCTAGCCTCGTTGCGGGTTCCACACCTCCATTCCCACTCTCACCTACGATGACTAGCAGTTCAAGCACCGATTGTCAACGACCACGATCTGGGGAGCAGTCGCTTGATATACTCTGCGGATCGGAGGACCAGGAGGACGAAGAGCTTGTTATCACAAGTACGCGATCTATTCATCTGCACAGTAGGCAGCATTTCTAATGCCAAGACAGGTATTCAAGCAACAAACGTTGATGTTGCCCTTGAACGCCTCCCTGCTGGCTTTTACACAGCAGTGCAACACAGCGGTCGCGAATGGAGAACGGAAAATAAGGCCGTATCAGTGATTGATAATGTTGTCGAATGGCAAGGGCCGATTCCAATGTGAGTTCCCTGTCTTTCACAGGCATGATTCCTAACGAAGGTAGCAGTCCATCTGATTCCTCTGCTACCGTTTCTCTCCTGGTCTACGCGTCCTTTGAATTCCAGCCCATGTTGGGTAGTGGGGAACAGCTACGTAAGTTGACGGCTACGGTGAGACAGCTACTGCAGTGTAGCGCAAACGATGATCGTAAGTAGGATACAATTTTGTATGGGGGACTACGTGCTTACAGCATGGCAGCTTTCACCTTTTGCTCTGATGACGAGGAATCTATATCTCCATGTTCATCCATTTCGGTGACTGTTAAACGGCAGCGGCATGAGAGCAGTAATTCGACGGTGTCGATGCTTTTTGACGGTCAATGCGTAAGTATGCGACCCACATTAACACCATCCTCGTTAATAATTTGATGCCCATAGTCAACGACGGAACCACATAGTTCCCTGGAAGACTTGACAAATCAAGGCCAAAGCGCCCTCTCGCGTTACCGAAAGAGCAAGGTGGAAGAACATCTCGAGCACTCTATTGAATGTTTTGAGCGTGCGCTCAAGATTTGTCCCCTGGATCATCCCTGTCGTGCGGCTGCCCAGTCAAACTTGGCCACGGCAAAATTCCTGTACCGTCAGGTCGACTACACCGATCTTTTCCTCGACGTTCCGATCGCCTTATATCGCGATGCGCTTTCTGCCCGTCCTGTCGGCCACCCCGATAGACCTTCCACGTTGATCAAATTAGCCGTCGCGCATTTCGCGCGATTCGCTAAGCGGGAGAATGAAGCTGATGCAGTGCATGCCGAGGCATTGCTACACGAGGCGATGAGCCTCACCTCTTCTGGGAGTCACGAGAGACGAGCTGTGATAACCCTGCTCGGGATGCGCTCTGGGCAGAAAAGAAAAACCATTAGGACAGGTAGTCAATCATCCGTGGTACAGGAACACACTTCAGGCACAAGGGAGGAGGACCCATGGACTTTAGGTACTGACTTGTTACTCCGCTTCCGGGACTCGGGTAATTTGGCAGACCTCCAACAAGCAATCTCAGTCTTGGATACATTTGTTCGGTCGAGTTCGGTTTCGAGTCACCAGTACCTTACAGGGATAACGAACCTCGGTGTGGCGTTATCATACCGATTCAAGCACCTCGGGGAGTTGAGTGATCTTGATCAGGCGATCTCGAAACACAGGGATGCTCTTGACCTTATTCCTGATGGCCATCCAGAGAAGTCCACCTGTTTAAACAATCTTGGCCTCTGCCTCTTCACTCGCTTCGGATACCTTGGCGAACTGGGTGACCTCGAGCGGGCAATTTCATGGCAAACGGACGCTGTGAATCTCACTCCTGATGGTCACCCCGATAAACCCAGCCGTCTCAACAATCTTGGGAGCTGCTTCTTTACTCGTTTCGGACGTGCTGGAGAGCTGAGCGATCTCGAGGAGGCGATTTCAAGGCAGACGCATGCTGTTGAACTGACCTCTGACGATCACCACGGCAAACCTGGTTGTCTGCACATCCTGGGGAACTCTTTCTTCACTCGTTTCCAGAGACTTGGGGAGCTGACTGACCTCGAGGCGGCAGTTTTAAGGCATACAGAAGCTGTCAACCTCACCTCCGATGATCACACAGACAAACCTACCTATCTAAATAGCCTCGCCATCTCTCTCCGTGCTCGTTTTGATCGCTTAGGCGAGCTGAATGATCTAAAGCAAGCAATTGCGAGGTACAAGGACGCTGTTAATCTCACCCCAAATGGACATCACGACAAACCTCGCCGACTAAGCAATCTTGGTAGTTCCCTCCTCATTCATTTTACGCGCCTCGGAGAACTTAGTGACCTCGAGCAAGCGATCTTGAGGTACAAGGATGCTGTTAACCTTACTCCAAATGGCGACCACAGCAAACACGGCCGTCTGGCCAACCTCGGCCTCTCCCTCAGAGCTCGTTTTAATCGCCTCGGAGAACTGAGCGATCTCGACCAATCAATTCTGATGATGAATGACGCTGTTAACCTTATCCCTGATGGTCACAGCGACAAGCCCGGCCTTTTGAGCAACCTTGGTCTCTGTTTCTTCACCCGTTTTGAGAGACTTGGTGAACTGGGCGATCTCGAGCATGCGATTGCAGGGCAGGAGAATGCCGTTGGCCTTACTCCTGATGGTCATGCTGATAAGCCGCGCCGTTTGGACGATCTTGGTCTGTCGTTCAGAGCTCGTTTTAAGCGCCTCGGGGATTTCGGTGACCTCAAGAAAGCTATATCGAGACACAGGGATGCTCTTGACCTCATTCCTGACGGTGACCCCGGTAAACCCACTTGCCTGGCCAACCTTGGTCTTTGCTTCATTACTCTATTCGACCGTCTCGGCAAGCTGAGTGATCTAGAACATGCTATTTCGATGCACAGGAGTGCCGCCGAGCTCACGCCTGATGATCACCACGATAAACCTCTCCACCTGAACAACCTCGGCAGCTCCTTGAGAGCTCGCTTCGAGCGTGTCGGGGAATTAAGTGATCTCCAACAAGCAATTTCAAGGCAGACAGATGCGGTTGCCCTCACTCCTAATGGTGACCCTGACAAACCTGACCGTTTACACAACCTCGGAGTCTCCCTCCTCACTCGTTTCGAACGCTTAGGTGACCTCAGCGACCTCCAGCAAGCAACTTCGAGACACAGAGAAGCTGTTGAGCTCACTCCTCATGGTGATGTCAATAAGTCTGGCCGCCTGCATAGCCTTGGAATCTTGTCCTTGACTCGCTTCGAGCACCTTGGACAACCTAGTGATCTTGAGCAAGCAATCTCGAAGCTTGAGGATGCCGTCGACCTCACCCCCGATGATGACCCTCACAAACCTGACCGTATACATAACCTCGGAAATGCCATTCTTGCTCGTTTTGAATGCCTCGGCGAAATCAGTGACATAGAACAGGCGCTTTCAAGGCACAAGGATGCTGTTTGCCTCACACCTGGTAGTTACCCTAACAAACCTCGCCATCTGATCAACCTCGGCAGCTCCTTCATCGCTCGTTTCAAACATCTTGGAGAGCTCAATGACCTCGAGCAAGCAATCTTGATGCACAAGGACGGTGTCGCCATTACTCCTGATGATGACCCTGAGAAACCCGCATATTTAAACAGTCTTGCAAATTCCTTTGCAGCTCGCTTCTTGCGACTCGGTGATCTGGGTGACCTCGAGCAAGCCATTTCAAGCCATAGGGACTCTGTTGACCTTACCCCTATCGACCACCCTGAAAGACCCAGCTATCTGAACAATCTAGGCAGTTCTTTCTTCATGCGCTTCGAGCGTCTTGGCGAGCTAAGCGACCTTGACCAAGCAATTTTGAGGCAAAAGGATGCTGTTAACATCATCCGTGATCGTCATCCACACAAACCCGTTTGTCTGAACAACCTCGGGAACTCCCTTCTTTCTCGTTTCCAGCGCATTGGTGAGCTGAGTGATCTCCAGGAGGCAATTTCGAGGCAGAGGGACGCTGTTGACCTAACCTCTGACGGTCACCCTGACAGACCTGGCCATCTGCACAATCTGGGTAACTCATTGTTCATTCGCTTCGGGAGAGTCGGGGAACTGAACGACCTTGAGGAAGCGATTTTAAGGCACATGGAGGCTGTTGGTCTCACTTCCGCTGGCCATCCTGATAAATCTACGTATCTAAACAGCCTCGGAACCTCAATCGGCGCCCGTTTTGATCGCCTTGGCGAGTTGGGTGACCTTGAGCAGATGATTTCAAAGCATAGGGAAGCCGTTGACCTCACCCCTGATGGTCACCCCGAGAAGCCGAGCCATTTGAATAGTCTCGCCACCTCCCTCGGCGCTCGCTTCGAGCGACTCGGCGAACTGAATGACCTTGGGCGGGCGATTTCGAGGCACCAGGAAGCCATTGGGCTCACCTCCGATGGTCACCCCGAGAAACCCACCTATTTGAACAACCTTGGCGCATCCTTCAGGGCTCGTTTTGATCGCGTCGGCGAGCTAGATGACCTTGAGCAGGCAATTTTAAAGCAGAAAGAGGCTGTTGACCTCACCCCTGAAGGTCACCATAATAAAATTGGTTATCTGGAAAACCTTGGAAACTGCTATCTCACTCGTTTCAAGTGTTGCGGTGATTTGAACGACCTCGAAAAGGCGATTTCGACGCACAAGGACACTGTTGACCTGACCCCTGATGGCCATCCATCCAGGCCTCGCTGTTTGAATAACCTCGGCAACTCCTTGGTTACTCGTTTTGAGCACCTCGGCGAGCTGAGTGACCTTGAACAAGCAATTTCGATGCAGAAGATCGCTGTCGATCTCACACCCGAGTGTCACCCCAATAGACCTATTCGTCTAGAAAGCCTCGCCCACTTCTTCTGGACCCATTTCAAGTGTGTCAACGAGCTGAGCTACCTTGACGAGGCAATCTCACTCTACTCGCAAGCTGCATGTGCGTCTACAGGCCGTACCATCGATCGATTCCGTGCATCGCGGAAATGGATTTCGTGTGCTCGTGCTCTAAGCCATCACTCTCTCCTTCATGCATATTCCGTCGCCATTGACCTCCTCCCTCAACTTGCATGGATTGGCCTCTCTCTTACAGATCGTTACCGCGAACTTGTTCATGCTTCTGATATAGTGCGAGAGGCAGCTGCAGCTGCCCTCGATTTGGGTAACCAAGAGACTGCTGTGGAGTGGCTTGAACAAGGACGTTCGATCATCTGGGGAGACCTGTTTCGGCTTCGCGGCTCCTATGAAGAGTTGTCGTCTGCGTATCCAGACCATGCCCGTAGGCTTCAGCAACTGTCTACTGCATTGGAGCATGTTAGTGCCGTTCGTGAAAAATCCTTATCCTCGCTATCAGAGCAGAACCTCGGCAGAGAGCATCATGCGACGGGGACTTTGGAACAAGAAGCAGATAGACACCATTCGATTGCGATTGAGCGGGACAAGTTACTACAAGAGATCCGGAAAATCTCTGGCTTTGAACAATTCCTCCTTCACAAAGGGTTTTCTCAACTCCGAGCTGCAGCACACTCCGGACCAGTGGTCATCCTCAATGCTGCCAAAAGCCGCTGCGATGCGCTAATTGTCGTTTCCAATAGGGATAGTCCAATTCATGTTCCACTCCCTAATTTCACGTTTGGGCGATCTGTGGGTCTGCAGAACATGATGAAGGGTTTACTTCGTCATGCTCGTGTTATGACCCGTGACGAACGGGATGGAAATCCCGAGCCATGGAGCCGCATGAGCTGGGAATCCCTCTTATCTACCCTGTGGAGCTGCGTTGTAAAGCCAGTATTGGATGCCATGGATATCTCGGTGTGTGGTGCACTGTTACTGGAATTCATGACTAACCCATTTATCTGCTTCGCTGAACAGAATCCTGGGAACCTATCACGCATTTTTTGGTGTCCGACTGGACCCTTCACGTTTCTTCCCATCCATGCCGCTGGCTATTATGATACCCAATTTTCGGAACCTGGCTATAAAGTATCTGATTTTGTCGTCTCATCATACATACCTACCCTCGACATCCTTGCGCAATCATCCAAATCTGAGCCTGCATCTAGCGGTGGCCTCCGCCTCCTTGCTGTCCGTCAGCCCCCCTCTGATGGTCAATCACCACTTCCAGGCGTTGCCATCGAGCTGGAACACATCAGAGAAGTAATCAAGAACTCACCCACAGCACAAACCATCCTCGTCGAATCCTCCGTCGGAACCGTCGAAGAAGTACTTGGCTTGCTGAGCAATGCAGACTGGTGCCATTTTGCATGTCATGGAATCCAAGATGCCGCCAGCCCAACTGACAGTGGACTTTGTCTTGCCGACAAACGACGTCTGAAGTTATCGGATATTATCACGCTGTCCCGTCCGCGTGGTGGACTCGCATTTCTGTCTGCATGCCAGACGGCGACAGGCGACGGGAAACTGACTGATGAGGCCATTCATATCGCCGCAGGAATGTTATTTGCAGGTTACGGGGGAGTCGTTGGTACGATGTGGTCGATCAGTGATAAGCTTGCGCCTCGTGTGGCAAGGGATGTGTATGAGCAACTCTTTCGGAACGAGACCACGCCGAACTATCGGAATGCTGCACAAGCATTACACGATGCTGTTACGCATCTCCGGGATGACGGGATGTCGTTCTTCGAGTGGCTTCCGTTCATCCACGTTGGGCTCTGAATACAGAACGCTTGGGTAGGGTTGATCTCCTCGTACGTCCGGTCCAGTAGGAACAATGCTTACTCGCTTACATCGAATTGATTTATTTAGGTAGTTGGAGCAAATTGTACTGTGGGGCTGGCTGTCGACATGGGGCAGAGTGCATGTTAGAATTCCTTCGAGTTGCCGATCCATAATCCAAATCCGAATCAGCAGTACGGACTTCTGTATAGAGGTAGTGGCAAGTAGCAGACGTCAGCCGACACTACAACCAATCTGCTGATGGGCCTTGAATGTGAACATGCAAATGGGGGGTCAGCTCCATCATAATATTGGCCCAGGACTCGGGGTGCTTCAAAAGAGTTGGCGTGTTCAAGCCTCACTACTTAGTCAGCAGGTTGGTGTCGTGCTCCCAAAATGGGACGGTTATGTTCTCACTTGATTCGGTACGCGCAGTGACTCCGCATGAGCTTCAAACTGTTCAAAGTTACACAGTACCAAGGTTGATGAGCTCCCGCCAGACGGTCACAGTCCCGGTTGACGTCGTCGCGGCGGTGAGTTGCACATGGTTCATGCAGAGTGAGCGTTCCCAGCTCCAATTGCAGGTCCCATTTAGGCTCCTGTCCCCGGGCCAAACCATCGTTGCCAACCGACCAATACGGCAGGAGAGCGCACCGCCGTCTATATCTAAACCCAACTCTAAATGTGCGACACGAGGAACGGGAAACGGAGATCAGGTTGACTCTCAGGACTAGTCATATGACTCTGTGCGCGCAACACAAACGGGAGAGAACGAAGATGCGATTATAACAAGTACGCAGTGTGTTACTGATACAGTTTTCAAGCGTGTTGGTCACGATGTAGGTATCAAAGCAACAGGTGTTTCTGTCGCTCTCAGACGACTTCCTGCTGGCTTTTACGCTGTGCTGCGGCACGGTGGTCGCGAGTGGAGAACCGGACTTCGGTCCGTCTCGGTGGATGATGATTCCGTAGAATGGGTTCAGCAGATTCCAATGTGAGACTCCCACCCTCCACTCATGTTATCTGTAACAGAGATTGTAGTCCATCTGATTCCTCTACCGCTGTTTGTCTGTTGATCTATGCATCCTTTGAATTCCAGCCATTGGGTGATGGGGGACAACTGCGAAAGTTGACGATTACCGTCGAGCAACTACTAGACCACAATGCAAACGAACATTGTGAGGACAGATTTTTGTGTGCGAGCCTGGGTGCTAATACCATGGCAGCGTTTACCTTCTGCCCAATGAAGGGCGATGTTATATCCCCATGTTCGTCCATTTTTGTGGCTATTGGAAGGCGGCAGGGTGGGAGCAATGACTCGTCAGCGTCAAGGGCGCTGAACCTTCATTGCGTAAGTAAGCAATGTATCAAATACCACCCAGGTTGATCATTATATGTCCATAGTCAACCGTAGGGTCACAAAACCAGCTAGAAGACGCGACAAACCAAGGGCATATCGCTCTGTCACTTTACCGAAAGCACGAGAGAATGCGGGATCTTGAGCATTCCATTGAACGATTTGAGCGTGCACTGTTTGCCAGCCAAACCATCCTTACCTTGCCGCTGCTGAGTCAAACTTAGCTATGGCAAGATTCATACAATGTCGCATCGACGGCGTTGACTTTTCTCTCGACGCACCCCTCGCCTTGTATTGCAATGCGCTCGCTGCTCGTCCTGTCGGTCACCCAGACCGACCCTCTACGTTGATCCCACTAGCCGTTGTGCATTCCGCTCGATTCGCAAAGCACCCAGAGGAAGCCGACGCAGTGCAAGCTGCAGCGTTACTATACGAGGCGATAGAACTCACTTCTGTGGGGAGTCACGAGAGACGAGCTGCTATGTTCTTGCTCGACGTTCACATGGAGTGGATAAGGAGCTCTGTCCTGGCAGGTAACCAATCGTCCGCACACCAGCAATTCGCAGCGTGGACATTGGGTACCCATTTTTTGCGCCGCTTCAGCCAGCTCGGTCATTCAGCCGACCTCCAATAGGCAATCTCAAATTTGGAGACATGTCCGGCAGACTTCAATTTCAGATGAACGGCATCTAGCAGGGCTAGTGAATCTCGGTATAGCGTTGTCGAATCGATTTATGCGCCTCGGCGAGCCGAACGACCTCGAGCAAGCGATTTTGAGGCAGAAGGACGTTGTTGACTTCATCCCTGATGGTCACCCTATGGAACCTGCTTGTCTGAGCAATCTTGGAAACACTCTCCATGTTCGTTTCTAGCGTATTGGCGAACTAAGTGACCTCGAGCAAGCAATTTCGGGGTATAGGGATGCTGTTGATTTTACCCCCGATGGTCGTCCTGACAAACCTCCCTGTATGATCACCCTTGGAATTCTATCAGACTCCATTTCAAGCGACTTGGAGATCTAACTGATCTCGAGGAGGTGATTGTGAGGCATAGTGATGTCATTGACCTCATCCTTGATAGTGGCCTGAACAAACATAACCATCTGGCAAACCTCAACCTCTCCATTAAAACTCGCTTTGATTGCCTCAGAGATCTGAATGATTTCAAGCAAATGATTTTGAGGCAGAGGAATGCTGTTGACCTCACACCTGATGGCCATTCTGAAAAACCTTGCCACATCAGCAAATTCCAAGTTAGCTGCACAGTACTGTGAGGCACTGTATAGTATGTGTCAGTTGCCATAGAGTGACAGAAAGGTTCCTCTCTGTACAGAGAATTAAAAGTGCTTAAAATTGGTTTATTTTCATTGTACTACAATTTTATCCTAGCAAAACTACACTGTAAAAGTCTATGATGGTCTATGATAGCCTGTGGCTCTATAAGCTCTGTATCTAACTAGGTAATTTGCTGATGCATCTCAATGTCCTTGGAAACTTTTTCAGGACTCATTTTGAGTGACTCAGCAATCTAAGTGATCTTGAGCAAGTAATTCCAAGATAGAAGGATGCCATTGATCTCACCCCTGATAGCCACCTCCACAAACCTCATTATATGTTTGACTTGTGGATCTCCTTCAAGGCTCATTTCAGTTGACTCAGCAGACTAGGTGATCTCAATCAAGTGATTTTGATGGACAGAGAGGCTGTTGACCTTTCTGATGGTCATTCCTACAAAGCTGGCCATCTGATGAGCTAGTGAGTACCTCGTTCATTTGGTTTGAGTGGCTTGGTGCCCTAGGTGATCTTGAGCAAGCAATTTCAAAGTATAGAAAGGCTGACATGCTCACTTCTGATTGTGACCCCAACATACATGGGCTAGCATATTGAGTCTGAGAATATGACCACATAAGCTTGGAAGGTGATTGTTACACTTTTCTACCTTTGTCCTTGTCTTTTCCTTCTTTGCTTCTTCCGACAGACAATCCATCCACTCAGATCTACATCTGAACAATGGGTCTATGCCCTTCTTATCGTTAGTCCGGACAATCCTTCCATCTCATATCTTCGGCTGTTCTAATCCTATCTTCTACTCCTGCCGGTCGGAGTCATGTATAACGATACGATGTCATCAGACAAACCTCTTCTAATCTGGTTCTAGTTGTACTGGATCGTGATCCTTTTTACTCATCATTTTCCATGACCTTCCCTATAGTTCTTTTGATGATGACGCGTCCTTCAGTAGACGTCACTACTTAAGGACGTACTTTACCTCCATGTAAACCCATTCTTGACCTTCTGTATTCTTCCCTTGAATCCTATCTGTTTATCCTCATCATCTGAGTCTCAGTCCGGACTATTGTCCATCCTTCGTCTTTGCTCCTCGCCTAGTCTAAGATATCTGCTGCTGGGACGTTGCGCCTCTTCGTGAGTGCCTCCCCATCAGAGTATCTTATCCTCCTTGGGTATGCTTTATGTCCCAATGAGTCTAAAGCTTTGTACGTCGGATCGACGTAACAGTGATTTGAAGTAGATTTCCTGGACAACAACACTCATGTATCTTCAATATCATCTTCAATACAATGTTTAATGACTGCACATGTGATGGATCCACAGTCATATCCATTTTGTGGCCAATCTTTGATCATGACCTATTGACTGACACCCTCTGCCAATGAAGCATTGCTGAGCTTGTTTTAAAATAAAGAAATGACCAGGTTCCTGTGGACCAAACACAATAAAAGTTTTTTATCTAAAAGGGGACTATCAATAGGTCATGTGATGGCCCACACTTAAGTACTTATAAGGAAATAAAAGTAATAATAAAATAAAAAACAAAGATGTTAGTGTTACAATGCGAATAACACACTACTAGAAAGCCCCATAGCTATCAGACTAGTAGAGGACGATACATTTACCATCAATCAATATATATACAAGGAACAGAAGAACCTGGCTAATGGTTGCCAAAATT
>JBBPTP010000180.1:0-29495 GCA_038094195.1 Pulveroboletus aff. carminiporus | reverse complement strand
CTTGATTGGAGACTTTGCGTCAAAGTCCCGGTCTTATATACTACATGGGTGTGTATATCTATTTGTACATATTTGGCTAAGTAAATAGTCCGTTTAGGAAACATATATCCATAAAAGGTAATTGATGCTGTGCGTGACGAGTCCTTGTGACTCAGAACATATCCATGCATAGGTTTGTGGCATCAGCGGTGATTAATAACATGAGGCACCCTTGTGGTGTGGCAGAATGGAAGTTGGGAAGCATGATGGACACGTTGTCCGTTATGATCGTGTGAATAGAAGTCAAGGGACTTCTAGACGGTAATTAAAAAGAATCGTGACATGTAAAGAGAGTGGGTCAAGGGTTTGTACCCTTGATGTGTGACTTGACTTGGTTTGAAGGAAACGAGTGTGCTTAGTAAGCTGCTTAGTCAGCAAGCTTAGTCATTGTTCATTCATGAAAAGATTAAGTCCCGAAGGACGAGGTATGGCATTAGGCAGCGTTTGTAACATCCTGTGTTCATCGAAGACTGATCTACCTCTATTTGTACATATCTGATCCTATCCATATCTGGACTAACTATCTGATTACACTATCTGCTCTACCTAGTATCTAACTTATCTCAGAACTAGCAACTGAGATGGTTAGTATATTATCATATGTTCTCTTGTGTTCTGGTATCACAACACTTATTTCTATCATTTCTATCTCACCTGTCAATACTTTGACATTGATATATGTTTCATCTTTTTCTGACAGTTCTGGAAAATACCTGGACTATAAATTCCTGTATTTGCCTTGTGCAATATACTTTTCATTTGGATCACCATCTATCAGTCTCATCTTTGTTTATTGTCATTGTTGTCATTGCTTATCTCAATCTGGTCCTTATCCTAGATCAGTTTTTGTTCAATCTGCTTCACTCTCAATTCAGAATTGATCAGATTGACCCTTCTGATGCTAGGCCTATGTCTGGTTACCCCTCCTTGCCTATCTACCTTTGCTGGACCCCTCTAGAAATGAGCACAACTTACTCCCTTCAACTCCTTCCTTGTGATAAACCCTCTAGGGACTTATTCTACCACATCACTTATATTTCTTACAGCATGTCATGATGCAAAGGCAAGGTATGAGTAGTCCAGGATGGAGAAACTGAAGAGACAGAGGAAGCAAAAGACCATAAAGATGGATGAGGATAATGAGGATGATGAGGAGAGGTTAACCAAAAGACTTCACAAAGCAAGCAGTCAAAAGAGGGAGAGGACAAAGAGTTGGATGGGTCAGAAGTGTAGTATACTAGTTCCTTTCTTTTGTAGTTATAATATAATGTTTTCTTGATTGCATCAATGGAGTGATTAAGCAGAGTGAGGTCTGGACTTGTCTGGATATTGGAGGTGGAAGTTGTGGACCAGTTTATTGGTGTGACTAAGTTCTGTGGCTAGTAGCTGTGAGATTTCATCATCAGTGCCTTCATAGTTGGACCAATGGACTAAGTATAACAACTTGCAGTTGTGATGATGATGATCAATTTTTAAATCTAGTATTTCTGCTATCTTATATTTGAGTTTACCTTTGACTTCTATTGGGGGTGGCAGAGTTTGTGTCTAGTTTAGAATGATACTTGGAATAGCTGATTCTAGTTAGAAGACATGAAAAACTGAATGTATGGACTTCATAGTATCCAGTAGATGGAGTGTAAAGAAGTGCATTCCTGCTTGTGTGATGATGATATAAGGTTCTAAGTTCTTCTCTGCAAGTTTCTTAGATGGTTGTATAGACCTGAAGTACTTAGGCTTGATGAACACTTGGTCACTGATTTTGAAGTCCAGTGTCAGAGTCTGCCTAGTGTTATGACTTATCCCTAGGCCTTATAACTGTGTACATGCTTTTCCTATTTTTACTTCTTTTACTAATCATGTGAGTACCACTACAGTCACATGAGTATCATTTCAGTCATGAATTCCTTCTTCTTCATTCCATGACATTCCATATGATTACATGATTTGCTTACTCAGCAAATCACCTCTCACTATTTAGTCACATCCATTTTCTCTTCTTTTCTCTAAGCTAGAGCTCTCTCAGATATTGTCTCCTGTATCCTTTGGTAGTTGTTCTCAATCTAGCTCTCTTGTTGTGTCTCCTACATGTCTTCATCCTCCACATTGATTGGACACTCCAGGAATTCTCAGACTATCTTTTGATAGTATCTTTTCTCATCACTAAGTCTTTGCTTCTGACAAGACTTCCTTGTATCTTCATCGTCATTGCCATTATAGCATAACATATCCTCCTTCTTGTCACTTGCCTAGCATGACTCCTTGCTTGTCATCCTTCTTGTTACCTTTAGAGGGCTTTGCTTGTCCCTACCTGGGCCAAGCTTAACACCTAGCATCTGCTGGACCTTAGTATTGCTGTTGAGCAGCAGTCATCTCCTCATGAAGGTATTGATGGAGGAAATTGAGGTCAATAGTGTATTCTCATGCTCTAGCAGAGGTGAGGTCACATTCCAGATAGATGGAGATGTTCAGATGGTAATCCTTGTTGGCAAAGAATAGTGATATGTCTGTGGTTGCATTAGGAGCATTGTTGTATCCAAACTCTGCTAATGGCAGGAGTTTGGACCAGTTGTCCTGTTGGTAGTTGCAATAGATTCACAGGTACTGTTCCAATGTCTGGTTCATACACTCTGTCTGACCATCACCTTCTGGATGATAATCAGAGGTGAAGTGAAGGCAAATATCAAGGGCTTTACTGAGGGAGCAAAAAAAGTGGAAGATGAACTCTAAACCTTGATCTGAAGTAATGTGTGCAGAGAACCCATGCTTGAAGAATATATGAAGTAGAAAGAGTTTCACAAGTTCTGGTGATGTCACCTTGTCATTGGTAGGAATGAAGATACATTGCTTGGAGAGTCAGTCAACAATGACTAGTATGGTGGTGTGACTGGATGATGTGGGAAGTTGTTCTATGAAGTCCATGAAGATGGAGTTCCATGACTTCTCAGGAATAGGAAGTTATTTGAGAAGTTCATAGAGCTTGTGATGAGAGACCTTGGCTCATGCTGTTATGACTTATCCCAGACTTACTATATCATGTGTATACTTTTCCTTATTCCTTGCTTACTAATCATGTGAGTACCCTTATGGTCACATGAGTATCTTTGCAGTCATGGATCTTCTTCTTCTCCTTTCTATGACATTCCATTTTGTCACATGATTCACTTATTCAGTGAATCACTATTCACTATATAGTCTTGCCTGCTTCCTCCATTTCTCTCAAGCTAGAGCTCCCTTCAGATACCCTCACTTGTATCTTGATAGCTGTTCAAATACTAGCTCTTCTCGCGTTTCATCTCCCATATGTCATCACTCTCCACATTGATTGAGTGCTCCCTGAATCCAAGGGCTACCTTCATGGTAGTATCTTTCCTTGTCACTTGGTTGTTGCTTATTGCACGACTTCCTCATACTCTCATTGTTGTTGCTTTATTAGCATGACATATTCTTGTCATTGTTGCCTTAGTTGCATGACTCTCTGTCCATCGTTGTCCCTAGAAGGTGTTACAATCTTATTCCTCTCTGCATCATTACTACTCTTTTGCTTCACACAACAGACTGTCCTCTTGGGTATCATTCGTGTTACCTACACTTATGGCTTACTCATAGTATCCATCTCTCCTCATCTTGTTATGTTATAATCAGCTCTTGAGAGGTTCATCTCTTGTCTTTTGCCACTCGAACAATTTCTCCTTGACTGAGTCTCTTATCTCAGTCTTGTAGTTCTCATCCTTCCACATAGTTCTTTCCCTTTCTATGATGTTCTACTGTGGATTAGTTAATCTACAGTATCTTTCCTTTTATATCGCATCTGGGACCAGCCCTATAGTTAAACAGCTATCACTACTTAAACCATAGGATAGTGTCATGTAATATTTCCTCACTTTGAATCTATTCTGTCTTCCAGTCTAGCATTTCTTTGAGTTCTTCCAGAGGACATTGTGACTCTCCATGAGCTCCTTCCTTTGGTAGTATCTCTCTTAAGTCTGGTTGCTCTTAGCATCAACATCTCTCCACCTTGTGTTTCACACAAGGTGTAGTAGCACTAGGCATAACAAAAGATTCAAAGTCACCCTCATCTCTCCTATCATCAGAGTAGGACTACCCCACCTAGTCACCATAATACCCAGCACCATCAGACCACCTCTCAATGAAGAGGAAGACCTCTCTGAAATCCAGCCACCATCTAGTTGACAAATCACCTCATCATCCCAGTTCATCAACCCAGCTTTATTCCCCAGAACCAGATGTACCTACCAGTCAGGTATCTACCCAGCAACCCAGTCATCAACCAGTCATAGCACACCTAGAACCCCAGCATCCCAACCCTTGCCTCAGATCGCTGCACCCCAGCCATTACTCCAGATTGCTGCACCTAGATCACCTAGTCCCATCTTTATCAGTCCTCCACCTAGCCCAACACCTAGTCCACCCTCTAGTCCACCACTGATCATCATGTCCACCCCTCGATCAGAAGTTAAAGCTGCCCTTCCAGCAGACTTCTCAGGCAAACCAGATGAATTCACTAGATGGATCAAAGCCATGAATGCCTACTTTTCTATCAACCCATTGATCTACTCAGATGATGGCACCAAGATCCTAACCTGCCTTAATAAGATGAGTAAAGGCAGGAGAGTCCAGTTCTCTGAAATGTGGTATGACAAGATGGCAGACTCCACCATCAATGCCACCAAGAAAACCTTTGATGCATTCACAAAAAATTTCCAGTCTATCTTCTTTCCATTCGATTCGAAGACTAAGGCATGAATGGAGCTCCACTGTTTCATCCAAACTAAGACTAAGAAGGATGATGGATTCCAGGAATACATCACTCAGTTCTAGGCGCTGGCTGCTAAAGCTGAAGTAACCGAAGACCATGCCCTCATCGATGACTTCTCTATGGGCATTGACCAGAAACTCACCATCATGATCCTAGGTGCTGAGAAACCTGCCACTACAATCCAGAATTGGATTGAGAAGGCAAAGACCTATCACCAACAGCTGATGAAGATCGAGGATCTCAAAAAAGGAGTACATCACTCAACCAACTCCTCCTCTTCATCTATCCACATCAAAGATCCCAATGCTATGGATGTTGACGCTGTCCATCTGAAGAAACTTACTCCCACTGAAAGAGCCAAATGTATCAGAGAAAACTGATGCTTTAAATGCTGAAGAGTTGGACATCCTGCCCAGAACTGTTGAGTTACTTTCTCTACCAAACCATCAACAACCCAAGTTCAGGTCACCTCAACCACAGTACCAGTACTACCTCCAGTTATTTCTATGACCACCACAACCCCTTTCTTATCTACACCTGTTGATCCCCTCAATTCATACATTTCTTCCCTTAAAGGAAAAGAGAAAGATCCCAAGCAAATTCTATAGACACTTCAGATTTGTTTCAATGAAGAAATGGAGCAACACCTTCAGATTTTTAATTGGAGAAGGATGTCTGACATCTCCTTCTCATGCTCTGAACCATGTATTTGTAGCTCTGACCAATAAAAGAACTCTGTGAGCCCCCATTGAACTACATACTGGAAAAGAAATCATTAAAACGATCGCCCTCATTGACTCTGGAGCAACTGGAAACTTTATTGATGCAAACCTTGTCAAACAACACTGGTTTCCTCAAGTACCCCTGAAACAGCCCATCGCTGTGCTTAATGTCGATGGAATCAAGAACCAAGGAGGAATCATCAAATACGAAGCATGAATGGATCTAGCTATTAACAACCATAAGGAAAGGATTGGACTAATGGTCACAAAACTTAAAACTCCTCAAATTATCTTAGAAATGCCCTGGTTGAGGAAATGGAACCCCAAAATCAACTGGACTCAGGATGAACTAACTGTAGAAAGGAATGATGAAGAAGATATCTGAAATGTTGATCTTTCTAATTCTCTCTGGGACGTTGTGTCTCTTTGTGAGTACCTCCCCAGAAAAGAGGTAGGAGAGGCTGACATCAGCAAGATCACCTTGTCCACCAAGCTAGAATAATTACAGGAGAAGCCCCAGATAGTCCTACCCATGTGATGTGAAGACTTCAAGGATGTATTCGCTGAACAAACATTTGACAAACTACTCAATCACTGCTTCTATGACCATGTTGTCAACCTTAAACCATCCTTCATTCTGAAGATAGGCAAAACTTATTATCTCAATCCAAAGGAGCATAAAGCATGTCAAGAGTTCATCTCAGAATATCTTAAGTCTGGACAAATAGTGCCATCCACATCCCCTCAGACAGCACCATTCTTTTTCATTCTGAAGAAAGACAGATCTCTATGACCCTGTCAAGACTACCACTACCTAAATGCCCACACCATCTGCAATGCCTATTCTCTCCCTCTTATTTCAGAACTCATTGATGACATGAAGGATGCCAATATCTTCACCAAGTTTGACATCAGATGGAGATATAACAACATTCACATTCAGGAAGAAGACCAGTGGAAAATGGCCTTCATCACTCCATTCAGTTTGTTTGAACCCACCATACTCTTCTTTGGTCATAGCAATGCTCCCCCCATGTTTCAAACATTTATGAACCACATCTTTGCAGACATGATCGCGGAGTGATGGCTTAAGATCCCAGATACTCAAATGGGACTAGCCAATGCTTTATCATGCAACTTTGAGATAGACACCTCAGAAGATAATAAACATAGCTCGATTATTGCTGAACCAGTTGTTATCCATGCCCTTGACACCAGACTCACAGAACTGGTACTCTTCTCATCAAAAGGAGACCCCTTGATACTTCATGCTATCGAAAGTCTTGAGAAGAACAACCCCCTCTTTGCCAGATCTGCTCTCACAGATTGGACCTTAGACAATGGACATCTATACTTCAAAGGGTGTCTATATATTCTCCCATCTGCTCGATCCCCCATCTTAGCCACCATCCATGAATCACCCACTATAGGCCATTTGGGCCAATTTCATACCAAAGCAATCATTGAAAGGGATTATTAGTGGCCAGGATTAGCTACTTTTGTCCACAACTTCATCAACAGATGTGTTACTTGTCAACAAAACAAGACCAACACACACCCTATCATACCAACCCTCATCCCAATCACATCGCATTCCACCTTACCCTTTAAACAAATCTCTGTTGACCTCATCACAGATTTACCTGAATCAAAAGGGTTCAATTCCATTATGGTCGTGGTTGACCATGGGCTTACTAAGGGGGTGATTCTTGCTCCTTGCAAAAAATCTGTTACTGCTGAAGAAATTGCACAGCTGTTGTTACAAACGCTGCCTAATGCAATACCTCGTCCTTCGGGACTTAACACTTTCACGAACGAACAATGACTAAGCTTGCTGACTAAGCAGCTTACTAAGCACACTTGTTTCTTTGAAACCAAAGTCAAGTCACATATCAAGGATACAAACCCTTGACCCACCCTCGTTAATGTCACGATTCTTTTTCATTTCTGTCTAGAAGTCCCTTGACTTCTATTCTCACGATAATAATGAACAAACGTGTCCATCATGCTTCTCAACTTCCATTCTGCCACACCACAAGGGTGCCTCATGTACTTAATTACCGCTCACGCCACAAACCTATGCACGGATATGTTCTGAGTCACAAGGACTCATCACACACAGCATCGATTACCTTTTATGGGTATATGTTTCCTAAATGGACTATTTACTTAGCCAAATATGTACAAATAGATACACACACCCATGTAGTATATAAGACCGGGACTTTGACGCAAAGTCTCCAATCAAGTTCTCTTCTGACATCCATCACTATGAGTGAGGGATTCCTTGATTCGACCTATATTCTCTTTTACTCTTTTGACTTCAACTTGCGCAATCCTGTATAGGGTTGTTTGTTAGCTCGTAGTTGTTTCAGCTGTTCCATGACTTTATTTTCAAACAATTCGGCCTCTATGACTCAATCATCTCCAATCGAGGTCTCCAGTTCGCTTCAGCCTTTGTCAGAGAATTAGCAAGGCTTCTCAAATATGATGTCAAACTGTCCACCATCTATCATCCCCAAACAGATGGACAGATGGAACGAATGAACCAAGAACTTGAAACCTATCTTCATATCTTCACCATGAATCAGCCAAGAAAATGGGCTGATCTCCTTACCACAGCTGAATTTGCCCACAACACTGCCCCTCACTCCTCCACCAAAGTATCCCCTTTTTCGCTCATACTTGGATATGAACCTTGAGCTTATCCTCCAATCAGAAAGACATTCCTACCTGCACTAGAATCCAGACTCTCTGCCCTTGATGAAGCAAGAAAGGAAGCATTAGCTGTGCATGACTGCCTGGGTAACCAGGAACTTCACCCCATGGAAAGTGGAAGCTAAGGTTTGGTTGGAGACTACCAATCTTCACATCAAAACTTTATCACGAAAGCTAAGTCTCAAACGATATGGCCTCTTTGAGATCACACAAGTACTTTTACCTGTGTCCTATCGACTTAAACTTCCACCCACCTGGAAAATCCACGACGTCTTCCATGCATCTCTTCTTTCATCTTACAAGGAGACTGATGCACACAGTCTCAATTTCCTCTGACCACCTCCTGATCTGATCAGATCAGAGGAAGAATACAAAGTGGAGCATATCATCTCACACAGAGGCAGTGCATCAAGAAGGTAGTACCTAACTGCATGAAAAGGCTATCCCTCCTCGAAGAACACTTGGGAATCAGAAAGTAATCTCCGCCATGCACAGCAGATACTTTATCGCTATAAAAAGAACAACTAACTTTGAAAAACGTTCAAACAAGTTGTTGGTCTCTTCATGAATATCATCCTGAATGAACCACCTCTGGTGCTATCTCAAACACTATGTCTTTCCCCTTATCATTATCGTGATCATCCTTGCAATCCTCTTCTCTCATCACCTCCGGTATCAGAACATGCTTTGTAAAGCCCTTAGCCCTTCCTATTGACCATGCTCTTACTCTATTCACTGCTATCCTCGCCACCCCAGACCTCCTGTTAATGATTGAACATTCCTCATTATAACAACAAGACACAATTTTGCAAGAGCTGATTTGACTTTTCCATGATTTTAGTAGAATACAAAGATTCCATTTCCTTATCGCTCCTGACGACCTACCTCCTCTATATGGAGCTCCAATATGTTTTCTCTTGAGCAATCTACCCTGTCAAGTACTAACATTACTATATTTCCATGGCTTTGCCATCTTTGTGGAGCAGATCTCTGAAGAATGACTATACTCCATGTTCCTGCTCATCTTCTCATCCCTGCTCCTGAAGGAAAGGGAACCATACCTAGCTGCTACCAGAAAAGATTTCCTGATACCAGTGCTTGTTCCACCTCCATCTACCCCTTTAGTCAAGTGACTATCCTCTCCTCTGCTCTCTTCCACCATCGCCCCCTCTAAGTCTATGGGGGACACTAAATTAACACTAGATGAGATCGAAGAACCACCAGTTGACAGGGAGGCCATGAGGCTATCTCAGTCCTTTCATATCCCTGGTGCCAATGGAGTGACCATATTATCAGCTCCAACTTGCCTCCTACTGGTTATTGTGCATTGTTGCCCCATCTCTGCCCTCACAGAATGTTTTTGTTGTCATCTTCTCAGCCACTATTGAGAAGACTGTCCCCATTACACTTGCCCAAACTGCCATGTCTCTGCACCGGGCCACCCCCAGTATCTGTGTTTCCACACCCAATATGGCTTTTGTCTTAGATGGAGGCATACAGATCATGTCTGTCCCATTCACTCATGTGAACTTTGTCATCAAGCAGGGCATGTGGTTGATGACTGTCCATTTGACCATCTATCTCCAGACCAAGCACTGGATATCTTTGGCCAATGTTCCTCCTCTTCTCCTTCAGCATAGCATGGGATTAATGTTTGTTGAACTAGGGTTTCAACTTTACAAAGGGGGTAATGTTACAATCTTATTCCTTTCTGCATCATTACTACTCTTTTGCTTCACACAACAGACCATCCTCTTGGGTATCGTTCGCATTACCTACACTTATGGCTTACTTATAGTATCCATCTCTCCTCATCTTGTTATGTTATAATCAGCTCTTGAGAGGTTCATCTCTTGTCTTTTGCCACTCGAACAATTCCTCCTCAACTGAGTCTCTTATCTTGATCTCATAGTTCTCATCCTTTCACATAGTTCTTTCCCTTTCTATGATGTTCTACTGCAGATTAGTTAATCCACAGTATCTTTCCTTTTATATCATGTCTGGGATCAGCCCTATAGTTAAACAGCTATCACTACTTAAACCATAGGATAGTGTCATGTAATGTTTCCTCACTTTGAATCTATTCTGTCTTTCAGTCTAGCATTTCTTTGAGTTCTTCCAGAGGACATTGCGACTCTCCATGAGCTCCTTCCTTTGATAGTATCTCTCTTAAGTCTGGTTGCTCTTAGCATCAACATCTCTCTACCTTGTGTTTCATGCAAGGTGTAGTAGTGCTAGACATAACAGAAGGGCTTTGCTTGTCCCTACCTGGACCAAGCTTAACAAAAGCTCTAGCTTCTCTCTTGTCAGCTGTCATTGTACACTGCCACCACCATATCTTCCTCACAGTTCAATCCAACTCAGCCTGCCCAGCCACATCTACTCCTCACCCAAGAACAAAGATGACATCTCCAAGGATCTGATTCAGATCATCCTTCTAATTACCCCAATACCGAAGAAAATAATTCAGACTCTGACATTGACCTCTTTCAAGAGAATGAAGCTTCTGACCTCACTCCACTAAATATTCCTCGGTCATCCACTCTAGCGTCACCCACCTCATGACCTCAATCTAGTCAAATCTTTTTAGTCCCTTCCCCTGCCATGTCCTCGTCATCCAAATCCATTGAACTGAAAATCAATGCATCTGAACCCTATGACAGGTCAGAAGAACTCCTTGATTTTTGGCTCGGAAGTGTCTTGTTCTACCTTGACACTAATGAAAAGGTGTACAACACTGATAAGAAAAAAATTGCCTTCACCCTTTCCTACATGACCAAAGGTCCTGCCATCCATTGGGCAAATACTTTCTGAAAGACTTACATATCTGGATTTATCATTACTACCAGCACATGGACCAACTTTGTCAAGGCTGTCAAAGAAGCCTTTGAATCCATGAACTCCACTCACAAATCCATCATATGGTTGATGAACACTCAGATTAGCAAAGACCTTGAACTTACTTCCTACATTGCCCAGTTCTGAAACCACGTCACTACATCAGATATCACTGATGATAAAATCCTTATCAAATTCTTCACTAAAGGAATCTCTTCCAGTCTCATCCATAAAATGTATGGAGAAGCAACCCATGTCACGACCATTAAAGAATGGTACAAGAAGATCCAAGAGTACCAAACTCTTTATGAAGAAGCTAAAGAGATCGTTGAATCCCAAAAGAAGAAATCCTCTGCCATGTACAAATTGTACTCATGCCCCAAGAAAGATCCCAATGCAATGGATGTAGATGTAAACACCATCCACTACCCACCTAAATTCACTTTTGAAGAACAAGAACACCTCAGAAAGATTAGAGCCTATTTCAAATGCCACTGTAAAAGCCATTCTGCCCATGATTGTCAGGCTAAATTTGAACCTGCTTCTACTTCCTTATCTTCTCCAACTTCACCTACTGACAAAAAGGTCAGAAAGGAAAAGAAACCTGCTGATCTCCCAAAACTTGAGGAGATCGAGGACGATTCTGACTTTGAGGATGATCAAAATATCCAATGAGTATCTTTTAAACAGGATTTTTAAATAGAAGGACTGCCTTGATGCCAGTACCTTCCCCATTATCCAGAATAGCTGCTGTATGAGTACCCACATCCAATATGATGATTTCTATTCAACTTATTGTCTCCTTGCACATGCTCAAAGACATTGAAACATGCACCCTTATCGATAGTGGTGCCCAAATGAACTGTATAGACTGGAGTTTCATTTAGAAACACCAACTCCCCACTACCTGTCTCAAACATCAGATCTGAGTCTACAACACGGACAACTCCATCAACTCTAAAGGTTTGATCAAGTTCACCACAATCCTTTTTATCAATATCCAAGGCATCATCCAAGAAATGCTTTTCTATGTCATGGATTGTAATGATGATAATGTCCTTCTTGGACTTCCATGGCTCAAATGAGCAAACTCTGTTGTTGACTGGACTGCCCAGTCTTTATCCCTTGATGAATCTAAGGATGAATCAAAAGTTCTTTTTGCTCAATACCAGTCCACTTATGAAGCAAACAAACATAAGTTTGCTAAAAAACTTCCACCTCTGACCTGCAAGATGGTCAAACCCAAATCCACTTCTGTCCTTTTTGAATATATGGAATATGAAACCCAAGAAGAATTTGTAAACCATACTCTCCTTGTATATGCTATTAAAAATAAAAAGACAAAAATCAGACACACTCTTCTCTCTGATTCCATCTATAGAACCATCTGCTCAGGCAATCACTACTTATCTCCAAAGGTGATTCACAAGATTACCCATGCCACAGAACTCGTGGTTGAAGCTGAAAAGCTTAAACCAAAGAAAGAACTTCCCTCTGAATACCAAAAATTTGCCAAAGTCTTTGCTGAACCAGAAACTGGCGAACTTTTCCCTTTCTGTCCTTATAATCACAAAATCAATCTCAAAGATTCCTTCATGCCTAAAATAGGCAAACTCTACCCTCTTTCCCCTGAAGAATGTGATGCAACAGAAACATTCATTGAAGAAAATCTTTGTGCCAGAAAAATCTATCCCTTGAATTCCCCTCAAGCATCTCCATTCTTTTTCGTCAAAAAGAAAGATGGCAAACTCTGTCCTTGTCAAGATTATTGCTCTCTAAATGAACATACAGTATGCGATGCATACTCCCTTTCACTCATTGGTGACCTCCTTGACAAACTCAAGGATGCCAATGTCCTCACGAAATTCGATGTACATTGGGGGTACAATAATGTCCATATCAAAGACAGACATCAATAGGTGTCTTTTTGACCCACAAAGGGCTCTTCGAACCAATGGTCATGTTCTTTAGCATGACAAACTCCTCCACTATATTCCAAAGGTTCATGAATGATTCCTTTAGAGATATGATTGCTGAAGGATGGCTTGTCATCTACATGGACAACCTCCTCATATTTTCTGATAATGAAGAAATTCATACCGAAAGAACATGCTGAGTTTTGTAACGAATGCAAGAACTCAATCTTTATCTCTGCCTTGAAAAATGCAATTTTGCTACCAAGGAAGTCAATTACCTTGGTATGATTGTTAATGAATAGAGACTGGAAATGGACCCAGTCAAACTTGAAGGTATCACCAAATGGCCAACATCTTCATCAGTCAAAGAAGTACACTCGTTTCTTGGATTCGTCAACTTCTATCAGTGATTCATTCAAAACTATTTCAAAATCGCCTGTCCCCTCATTGACCTAACAAAAAAGTCTCAATCTTGGAACTGGTCAGATAAATGTCAACAAGCATTCAAAATGCTCAAAACCATGTTTCTTTCGAAATTCATCTTCCAATTCCCTGACCTCGCCAAACCTTTTGCCATCACCACTAATGCTTTGAAATTCACCTCTGAAGGCATCCTCCTTCAAACTGACTCTAACAGTGAATGGCACCCATGTTTCTACCTCTCACAATCTTTCTCCCCAGCTGAATGAAACTATGATATTTATGATAGAGAACTTCTCGCCATTCTTTGTACCTTCAAAGCATGGAGACATTATCTTATTGGTTCAGTTGATCCCGTCCAAGTCTTTACTGATCATAAGAACCTCACCTATTTCTGCCAACCACAAACCTTAAATTGTTGCCAAGCTCAATGGCTACTCAATATTTCAGATTATGATCTGAAACTAATTCATGTTCCTGGTACCACCCTTTCTGGTCCTAATGCTCTCTCCCAACGCATTGATCATCTTTTGAAAGACATGTCAGATAATGAAGAAACTATACTCCTTCCTCCATCTATGTTTGTTTGGACAGCCAGTTCTACTCTCTATTCTATCATTGCCAAAAGATCTGACAATGACTCCCTTGTACTTACTGCACTCCAAGCTCTCGATAACAAAATTCCACCTCCATTCTGTTTCCACCTCTCCGATTGGCAAAACTGTGATGGTGTTATCATCTACAAAGATCGTGTCTATGTCCCACCTGAGGACAATCTTCGTTGCAAAATCATCTCTTCTTGCCATGATGATCCCACTGCTGGACACCCCAGCATTCTAAAAACCTGCCAACTCATCTCTTGTGAATACTAGTGGCCAGGTCTAGCCCATTATATCCACAAATATGTCAAAGGCTATGCTATATGCCAGCAAAATAAAGTTAATATCCATCCCACCATACCTCCACTCACTCTGATTAAATTCCATGCCATATGACCCTTTCAACAAATTTCCTATGATCTGATCACAGATCTTTCACTTTTGATATGCTCTTGGTCATAGTAGACCATGGGCTTACTAAGAGGGTAATTCTATGCCCCACTAAGAGATTCATCACTGCTGAAGGGGTAGCTGACCTCTTTTTCCACAAAGTATATCTCAGGTTTGGCCTTTATGAAAAAATCATCAGTGATAGAGGTCCTCAATTTGCCTTCAAATTTGCCCTTGAACTCAGATGTCTCCTTGGTTATGATTTAGCCCTTTCTACTGCCTACCATCCTCAAACTGACAGCAAAACAGAGCACGTTAATCAAGAAGTGGAAACTTACCTTCATATCTATTGCAGAAATAACTCCACCTCATGGTTAGATTCTATTTCCCATGCCAAATTTGCCCACAATCACTGCCCTCATTCCATCACCACCAAATCACTATTTTACCTCATGCTCAGTTATGAACTGAAAGCTATTCCCACCATCTTTTCAGAGTCTTCTATTTTCGTAGTTGTTGATCAGCTAAAAACCCTTGAAGCAGCCCACTCTGAAGCCTTAGCTGCACACAAACTCGCTCGCCAAGTCATGGCATCCTGCTCTCATTGAAACTTTGTTTCCTTCAAAAAAGATGATAAAGTCTGGCTCGAAGCTAGAAACCTGAAATGTTCTATTGTCAACCCTAAATTCTCCCCAAAATGAGAAGGACCCTTTACTATTACCTCAGTCCTATCTCTGCTATCTTATAAACTCTGCCTTCCTTCCACATGGAAGATCCACAATGTGTTCCACATCTCCTTGTTATTGCCCTATTGTGAAAACTCTGTCCATGGTCCAAATTTCCTGAAACTGCTGCCTGATCTTATTGGCGGAAAAGAAGAGTATAAAATACAATGAATATTAAAACATTGAGGTCCACCTTCAAACTGCTACTTCCTTATTAGATGGAAAGGCTATGCCCTAGAAGACAACTTGTGAATTCCAGAAAAAGACCTCTTCCATGCACAGACCCTTCTCAAAGATTATAAGAAGCATTACCCTTCTATCCAATCCCTCAGTATCAAACACCTTTTCATCCAATCAATCATGCCTCATATTCTCACCTCTGAACTCCCAGTTTTCCCTTTTGCTTGCACCTTCTGTCACCAGTCCTCTATCCATGAAGATATGCTTGCTTGTGCCCTTAATGATCCCTCTTTTGCCACAACCTTAGGCCATTGCATTCACTCCAACTCTCCCCTAGGTCTTCTTTGCACTGCTTATGGCATCCATCAAACTCTATCAGCTGCCACCGCTGGTTTTCTTCCTCTTCTGACCTTGATCCCATTCTTCTTCTTATTCATAAATCACACTCGCAAGTAAATTGAAAAATCCTTGCTGTTGTCCACCAACTTGAACTCACCAAAGTAGATGAAAAAGTCCATTCTCTTCTTGCTGAATATGATGACACCCTTCCTCCATCTCCCTCTGAAGAAGAGAAACTTCAAACCATTGCCCATTTTATATGCACCCAAAACAATGCCCCCCTTATCCATGGAGACCCTGATTACTACCATGCCTATCATGACTGTCATCACATCAGCCATAAAAAGGTCAACTACCGACACACAAAATGTCGTGTCTGCAAAAAATTCACTGCAGGCCACACTGAGTGGCAATACCTGTTACAATTTTATACCTTCATTCACACTTGCTATTAGTATCCTTCACCTCACAGACGATCTGCTTTGGCATTCTTCAGTCTGGATACATATCTTTTCTTTTGTGCTTGTCTCCTTTTGCCCTGAAACTCATTATCCTCTAAGACTGCTTCTTTTTTCCTTTCTACTCCCGACAGTCAGAGCTCTGTAACATGTGTACGATGTCATCAGACTAATCCTCCTAAATTCAGTTCTCATTATATCAGATTCATGATCCAGCTTACCATATTACCTTCTCTCTGAAACAACCCTAATTGCTACTAGAGCTTTCAGGTTACCACTAGGCGGCTTAGACTTAAGAGAGAGCAGATGAGGGGAATACCCAAGAGGATCTGACTGAGGATCCCTTGGTCGTCGATTCAGGTCCTTATATACTATAATATATGTTTGTACGTATTTGGTCCGTTATCCAAATGGAGACGTGAACAGCCATAAGGCTGTGAAGTGGAGATTAAAACAATAAGGAAAGCATGAGTTAAGTGGCGTATCAAATAGAAGAGAAGCATGAGGCATAGCCATAGGGTAAAGGGGTAGTGGTAATGAAATGCATGAGGCATAGAATGGAAGCGTACCAATAAAGTTAGGTTTTGTCTATTAAAGTTCAATTAGTCCAAATGCGTAAAGTCGTAAGTCACACAATGTCAAGCATCGTGCTGTCATGAAATTGTGCAAGTATCGGCGGTGTTTAGGGCAGGTGTGTTTGAACTTAGCGGATGAAAGAATAAGGGGGTCGTGACGTCGTAACTTTGGGGTACTTGATTTGAGCTGCAAGCCTAACGACAAGCATTAGACTTGAGTGGCTAGTTTAACCTCATTGCGGAGGAGCTTTAATCGGTGTTTGAATAAGTTACGATGTTGCAAAAAGAGCGTTTGTAACACTCTCTCATTCCATAGTGTTCCATGCTTCATTACCTAAGCCTAGTTAGTGATCACTACTTAAGGCAATGCCATTACTGTAGTTAGGACATTTTCGACCTCAGCAATCTACTTAATTGTTCCTCTGCTCTGTCTGTGCCCTCTTGTCTAACATTATTGTTGGAATCCAAGCTGTCCATCAGGTAGTCTTTGAAACAACTACAAGCTTAGCAAACAACCCTATACAGGATTGTGCAAGTGGAAGATCAAAAGAATAGAGGACAAAGGATAACTGGGTCGAATCAAGGAATTCCTCACTCATAGTGATGAATATCAAAGAAAAGAACTTGATTGGAGACTTTGCGTCAAAGTCCCAATCTTATATACTACATGGGTGTGTGTATCTATTTGTACATGTTTGACTATGTAAATAGTCTGTTTAGGAAACATATATCCATAAATGGTAATCAAGGCTGTGCGTGACGAGTCCTTGTGACTCAGAACATATCCGTGCATAGGTTTGTGGCGTGAGCAGAGATTAAGTACATGAGGCACCCTTGTGGTGTGGCAGAATGGAAGTTGGGAAGCATGATGGACACGTTGTCCATTATGATCATGTGAATAGAAGTCAAGGGACTTCTAGACAGTAATTAAAAAGAAGTGTGACATTTAACGAAGGTGGGTCAAGGGTTTGTACCCTTGATATGTGACTTGACTTTGGTTTGAGAAACGAGTGTGCTTAGTGAACTGCTTAGTCAGCAAGCTTAGTCATTGTTCATTCATGAAAATGTTAAGTCCCGAAGGACGAGGTATGGCATTAGGCAGCGTTTGTAACAGTCTTGTCCTAGTCTCGACTTGATTTCTTGCTGGTGTAACATGCCAGCAACATTTCAGTCTTGTACATCATCTCGACATAACAAAAGGTCAAGAATCTCCCCTTGTTCCTCCTACTCAGGAGTAGGACAGTCCTAGTATCCACCACATCCAGAAGAACCTTCAGACCACCTCTCAGTGAAGAGGAAGAACCTCCCCAGTCACCCATAACCCAGTTTCCAGAACGTTCCAGGTGTCGTATTGCCAGAACCTCATCCCTAGCCAATCCAGTTATCTCTCCTTACCCCCATTGTAATCCTCTGCTCCTCACCTCCCAGTTTGCCTCCTTGAACCTTCCCAGATCTCCGTCTCCTCAAGATGTTGAATTTCATTCACCCAGTCCACCTGCGTTCAGACCTCCTAGCCCCTCACCACCTCCCAGTCTGCCTCGTCCTGCCACACCTATGTCCACCACACCCAGACCCACTGAGCTCAGACTCAACCCTCCTCCAGCCTATGATGGTTCATATGAAAACAGCCTTTCCTGGATTAACTCTGTCATCCTCTACCTTAACACCAACAAGGATGTGTATAACTCTGATGAGAAGAAAGTTACTTTCACCCTTTCTTATATGACCAAGGGCCCCACTTCCCACTAGGCCAACACTTTCTGAGAAAAAGCCATATCTGGAACAACCGTCACCTTAGGCACATGAGCTGATTTCATCACCTCATTCAAAGACCAGTTTAAACATATCAACTCAGTTCAAGATTCCCTCTTCTGGATGATCAACATGCAGGTAGAAGAAAAGGATGAAAATAATAAAAAAATGGACCTCACCTTGTACATCTTCCAGTTCCAGAACCATGCTGCTGCTTCGAAAGTCTCAGATGACACAGTCCTAATCAAGTTCTTCACATGAGGGATACCCTCTGAATTGACGAAGAAGGTCATGGATATGTCCACCCCTCCAACCACTGTAGCAGAGTGGTACAAGAAAGTACATGAATATGACTCTAACTACAAGGAAGCCCAATCCCTCATGGGAGGCTTCAAATGCCCCACCTATTGCCCATTCCAAAAAGAAAAAGACTCCAATGCGATGGACGTCGACGCCACTACTACTTGATCCTTCCCACCCAAGCTAACTTCCAATGAAAGAGCAAAGTGCATTCAGAAGAACTGATGCTTCAAATGTCACAAGTCTGGACATTCCACATGTGAATGTCAGACCTTTTCTACTATCACCACTGCCCCTGCTAAACAACCCGCTCGAATCCAGACCACTGAAACTGTCTGGTCTGCTTCCACTTCCACTCCCATCCCAACCAAACCATCTCCACTCAATGTCTATGTTATCTCCCTAAAAGAAAAGGGAAGGACTGTTGACGAAATCCTTCAAACCCTCCAAATCTATTATAAAGAACAGAAGGAAGAAGTTGTCACCACAATCTCTAAGAACAATTCAGATTTTTAAAAAGAGAAGAATGCCCAATGTCCTCTTCTCTTGACCTCGCCCATGTACTCGTAGCATTACAAAATGAATGAACCTTGCATATTCTAGTAAAGCTAAGCCTGGGCCGACAAACCATTGAAACCACTGCCCTCATTGATTCCAGAGCTACCAGAAATTTCATTGACCAAGGACTTGTCACCAACCATTGGTTTCCCAGATGACAACTTGCCCAACCAATCATTGCCCACAACATAGATGGATCGCCTAATGCTAATTGTTACAAATGCTGCCTATCGCAATATCATGTCCTTCGGGACTTAACACTTTTTCCTTGAATCAATGACTAAGCTTGCTGAATAAGCAGCTTACTAAGCATGCTTGCTTTATTTTCCTAAGTCAAGTCACATATCAAGGATAACGAACCCTTGACCCACTCTCTTTAATGTCACAATTCCTTTTCATTTCCATCTAGAAGTTCCTTGACTTCTATTCACACGTTAATAACAGACAACATGTCCATCATGCTTCCATCATTCCATTCTCCCACACAACATGTGTGCAACATGCATTTAATTACTGTCTATTACAAAGATACACCACAAGCCTATGCACGGATATTAAGTACAGCCTTATCATTATCTTTTATGGATATATGTTTTCTAACATGGACTATTTACTTATACAAATAAGTACAAATAAGTACAAACCCCATGTAGTATATAAACCTGGACCTTTGATGCAAAGTCCCTCAATCTAGTTTTCTTTGATACTCATCACTACAAGTGGGGAGTTCCTAGATTCGACCCTCTACTCTTTCTACATCCTCTTATCTTTTGACCTCAATGACTAGCAAACCTATATAGGGTTGTCTTTTAGTTGTAGTTGCTTCACCAATGGATCCATTAAAAGAAAGGCATATACTGGACTAACAATTGAACAACAAATGGAAAGAATCAGACTCATGATCATCAGATTGAAAAAACTACAAATAATCCTCGGGATGCCATGGCTGAAGAAATGGAACCTGAGCATCAATTGGTCAAACAACACTATCACCATCCCTCGACCTAATGGACTAGGTAAAAACTAGAGAGAAGCAATCCGGACTGCTCAACTCAGGAAAGGTCCAATCTGGAACATTGTGTCTCTTTATGAGTACCTCCCCAGAAAGGACAAGGCCAAAGAAGACCTCTGAAAAACCATACTATCTATAGAAATCACCCAGAAACAACCCATTCAGGATGTCGTCATCCCCATCTGATGTAAAGACTTCAAGGATGTTTTCTCCGAAACAACATTCAATGAACTCCCACCTCATCAACCCTATGACCACACTGTCAAACTCAAGCCATCTTTTGTCCCAAAAATCACCAAGGTTTATTTGATGAATCTAGCAGAACATAAAGCCTGCAAAACGTTCATAGAGGAACATCTCAAGACTGGTCGCATCATCTCCTCAAAATCACCACAAGCTGCTTCATTCTTCTTTGTCCCCAAGAAAGACAGTTCCCTTTGACCATGCCAAGACTACTGGTATCTCAACTTGCACACCATCCAGAATGCCTATCCATTACCCCTGGTCTCTGATCTCATCGACAACATGAAAGACTTAACCATCTTCATCAAATTCAACATTCGATGGGGATATAACAACATCCAAATCAAGGAAGAAGACCAATGGAAAATGGCTTTCATCACCCCGTTCAGACTATTTGAACCTATGGTACTATTTTTCAGTCACAGCAATGCATCCCCCACCTTTCAAGCTTTCATGAACCATATCTTTGCTGATATGATATTGGAGCAATGGCTTAAGATATACATGGATGACTTGGGACTACATACCAAAGATGATGTCAACCTCCACCATGAAAGAATCCAACAGGTACTCCAGAGATTACGTGAACATGGTCTATCTCTAAAACTGACCAAATGTGCTTTCAACACCCCAACTATAAACTTTTTGGGCATTATTATTGGACAAGGAAAGGCACAAATGGACCCAGATAAATTATCTACTATACATACTTGGAAACTGCCAACATCAGTAAAAGGAGTCTGATTCTTCATGGGATTTGCCAACTTCTACTGAAAATTCATTCCAGATTTCTCGAATATCGTCACCCCCCTTAATCTCCTAATCTGAAAAGAACAACCTTGGCAATGGACCAACCCTCAACAAACTGCTTTCGACAAACTCCATGACATCTTTGCCTCTGCACCTGTCCTACACATTCCAGATACTACAAAACCCTTCATCCTCATGACTGATGCATCCCTTCTGGCAGCAGATGTGGTCCTCATGCAGTCTGATGAAAATGGAGACCTTCACCCATATGCTTACTTCTCAAAAACCTTCACTTTGGCCCAATGCAACTATGATATCTATGATAGAGAACTACTAGCCATCATCCTAGCCTTAGATGAATGAAAACATTATCTCCTCGGCACTCCCCACCCAGTAACCATCATGACAGACCATAAAAATCTATCCTATATCAAGGATCCTCAAAAACTATCTCATCAATAAGCATGCTGGTCACTATTCTTGCAGGATTTTGATATCATTTGGCATGTTACTCCAGAGACAAAAATGGGTCCAGCTGATGCTCTCTCTCACAAAGACCATGTTGACATCATGGACGACAACCTTGATGTAGCCATTTGTCCAGAACCAATCATCATCCAAGCTTTAGATATTGCCCTTCAACGTCACATCCACACCTCATCCAAATCTGACCCATTAGTCCTTAAAGCCATTAGCACTCTATCTGACAATACCCCACTTTTCCCCTGATCTAAGCTCTCAGACTGGTTATTTGAAGATGGCCAGTTATACTTTAAACAATGTCTCTATATTCCCTTAGACTCCCATCATAACCTCATATAGTCTATCCATGAAAATCCAACCACCAGACATGATGGATGATTCTGCATCAAAGCTACCTTGGAAAAGGACTTTTGGTGGCCCGAACTCTCCACATTCATCAACAACTTCATATCTGGATGTACCACTTGCCAGCAGAATAAGACTAATACTCATCCAATGGTACCCCCCCTTAATTCAATTCCTTCCTCGCATTCCCTCCCTTTCAAACAGATATTCGTTGACCTTATAACCGACCTGCTCTCCTCTAATGGATACGACTCACTCATGGTTGTGGTAGACCATGGACTTACAAAGGGGGTAATTCTCACTTCATGTCTCAAAACAATTGATGCCGCTGGGGTAGCACAACTTTTCTATGACTATGTGTTCCGAAGATTCAGACTCTATGAGAACATTATATCAGACAGAGGCCCACAATTCACATCTGCCTTTGCAAGAGAACTAGCATGTCTGCTCAAGTATGACATTCAATTATTCACTGCATATCACCCACAAACCAATGGCCAAACTGAGCGAACCAACCAGGAACTTGAAACCTATCTGTGGATCTTCTGTTCCAATCATCCTAGGAAATAGGCAGACTTCATCACCACCACTGAGTTCCATCACAACTCCGTCGCTCATAGTTCCACTAAACAGTCTCCATTCTCCCTCATGTTTGAAGCAACTACAAACTAATAAACAACCCTATACAGGATTGCTAGTCGTCGAAGTCAAAAGACAAGAGAATGTAAAGAGTAGAGGGTCGAATCAAGGAACTCCCCACTTTGCAGTGATGAGTATCAAAGAGAACTTGATTGGAGACTTTGCGTCAAAGTCCCAGCTTTATATACTACATGGAGTATGTATCTATTTGTACTTATTGTGGTATGTAAATAAACCATATTTGGGATTATATATCCATAAAAGGTAACATCAAGGCTGTACTTAATGTCCATGCATAGACTTGTGGCATATCTTTGTAATAGTGGTGATTAAAGACATGTTGCACACATGTTGTGTGGAAGAATGGAAGTTTGGAAGCATGATGGACACGTTGTCCGTTATAATCATGAGAATAGAAGTCAAGGGACTTCTAGACGGAAATGAAAAGGAATCGTGACTTGAAAGAGTGTGGGTCAAGGGTTCGTTACCCTTGATATGTGACTTGACTTAGTGGAATAAAGTGAATGTGCTTAGTAAGCTGCTTAGTCAGCGAGCTTAGTCATTGTTTGTTTGAAAAGATGTTAAGTCCCAAAGGACATGGTATTGTGATAGGCAGCATTTGTAACAATGTTTGGATATGAACCGAGATTGTTTCCCCCAATCAGAAAAACATTTATCCCAGCCTTGGAAGACAGACTAACCTCTCTCAACAAAGTGAGAACTGAAGCAAAAGCTGCCCACAAATCTGCTCACCTGGCCATGATGAGATGGTCCACCTCACGATTCACACCATGGAAAGTTGGAGACAAGGTCTGGCTGAAAGCCACCAACCTCCATCTCAACCTACCTTCCAGAAAACTTACCTCCAAATGATATGGGCCATTCGAAATCACTCAGGTCCTATCTCTGCTCACTTACTGACTCAAGTTACCACCCATATGGTGCATTCACGAAGTATTCCATGCTTTGCTTCTATCTCTATATTGGGAAACTGTCATATATGGACCAAACTTCCTCTGACCTCCACCGGACCTTGTAAACTCTAAGAAAGAATACAAGGTCAACCATATCTGGTCACATCAAGGTACCAGTGCCAGAAGATAGTACCTAACCACATGGAAAGGATACCTCTCATCAGAGGATATTTGGGAATCTGAATCTAACCTGAAACACATATGGACCATCCTGTCCACCTATAAAAAAGCTAATCACTTGAGATAGAAATTCGTCCAAGGAACTAAGACGGTGTCTCCTTATGAGTACCTCCCTTGAATGAATGTAGTTGTCCTTCTCTACCTCAAAAATGTCTTCATCCCCTGTGTCCTCCCACTCCTTATCCTCTTCTTACTCCCTATAATCATCACCTTTGTGCTAGTGGAATGTCTATCCCAAGTACTTACCCACTTCATCTGCAACCACTCTCTATACTGCCATCCTATCTGATCCTGCCCTATTAAACACCCTTGAACACACCCCTCACTATATCATTGACATCGTCACACATGAATTAGTCTGCTCTTTTCATGAAACCATTTGTGTCCAACATTACCATTTTCTTTCTGCTCCAAGCGATCTGCCCATGGACTTTGGCATACCTCTTCATACTATCCTTGCTAGCATCCCCAATCACATCCTGCTCGCCCTCCACCACCATGGTTTGCATGCCTACATTGAACACATCACCCCAAACGTCATCTATCCAACTTTTCATAAAGTCTTCAATGCCATGACCCCCACTGAATGAGACCTTTATATCCACCACTCCAACTTGTTCATCAATCGACAGCTTGATCCAATTCCTATTTCCCCTCCCTTCTTGGTAGAACATCTCTCGTCTCCTCCAGCCACTTCTGAACCTAGCGAAGTGGATTTGGATACCGCTATCAACTCTTTATCTAATTGGATAGAGGAAAACATCCAATCTGTCCAGTCCTTTCGGATTCCCCTTAGATCTGGAATATCTGTTTTATCATTCCCAACTCGAGTCCTCCCCCCTGTCATCTGCTGACAATTCGCTTCTACCACCATGGAATGCTTCTGTTGCCATATGTGAGGTCATTATCGTGAAGACTGCCCCCTCTACATCTACTCTCACTATCATCAATCTGCCCCTGGCCATACTCAGTCTGCTTGTCTATGCACCCAATGCACTTTTTGTCAAAACTGGGGCCATGTGGATCACTTCTGTCCTCAGTGAACTTGTGGACTTTGCAATGAAGGTGGGCACATCGCAGACGACTGTATCTTTATGGTTGTTACCCCAGATCAAGCACAAGATATTTATGGGACTCATCACTCCCCCACTTCCCTCTAGATTGTGAACATCCACCATTGAGATGAACTTAACATTTATTGAACCTGGGATTCAATTGTATGAAGGGGGTAATGTTACAATTTTATACCTTCATTCACACTTGCTATTAGTATCCTTCGCCTCACAGACAATCTGCTTTGACATTCTCCAGTCTGGATATGTATCTTTCCTTTTGTGCTTGTCTCCTTTTGCCCTGAAACTCATTATCCTCTAAGATCACTTCTTCTTTCCTTTCTACTCCCAATGGTCGGAGCTCTGTAACATGTGTGCGATGTCATCAGACTAATTCTCCCAAATCTAGTTCTCATTATATCAGATTCATGATCCAGCTTATCATATTACCTTCTCTCTCATTCCATAGTGTTCCATGCTTCATTACCTAAGCCTAGTTAGTGATCACTACTTAGGGTGATGCCATTACTGTAGTTAGGACATTCTCGACCTTAGCAATCTACTTAATTGTTCCTCTGCTCTGTCTATGCCCTCTTGTCTAACATCATTGTTGGAATCCAAGCTGTCCATCAGGCAGTCTTGTCCTAGTCTCAGCTTGATTTCTTGCTGGTGTAACATGCCAGCAACATTTCAGTCTTGTATGTCATCTTGATGTAACAATATCCAGTCAAATCCAGATCTCTCATATACTCCTCTTCATTGTCTTCTGATTCCAATCCTGATCTCCCTATCCTGGTACCATTGCCCCCTACTCCTCAGCTCTGAAGCCCAGCTCACAGCGATCCTGGCTCCGAATTCTCTGCTAGTAATCTTCCTACCAATGACCTCATCATATCCATGGAGGTCTTACAACCCTCATCCCCAACATCTGATACTTGCCTCCTTCATCATGATGAAAACTCTCACATCCTATACATTCAAGCTATAGATGATTATGGTCTCATCAATGAAAGAAATGAATCTGGTCTCAAAGATTACTCAGTCGATGAAGATGCCTCTGACATTGAGGCTCACCGCTGTACCATGCTAGCTGCTGGTGTTCCTTCAGAACATCTTTCCAACTCTGAAGTCCCTAGCTGGGACAAAATTGACATTTTAATCCAGTGCATCAAATTTTGAAGAATAGATTATTCTTCAGACTTAGTAAGGGGGTAATGTTATGACTTATCCCAGACTTACCATATTATGTGTACACTTTTCCTTATCTCTTGCTTACTAATCATGTGAGTACCCTTACAGTCACATGAGTACCTTTGCAGTCATGGATCTTCTTCTTCTTCTTTCCACGACATTCCATTTTGTCACATGATTCACTTATTCAGTGAATCACTATTCACTATGTAGTCTTGTCTGCTTCCTCCACTTCTCTCAAGCTAGAGCTCCCTTTGGATACCCTCACTTGTATCTTGGTAGCTGTTCAAATACTAGCTCTCCTTGCATTTCATCTCCCATGTGTCATCGCTCTTCACATTGATTGAGTGCTCTCTGAATCCAAGGACTACCTTTGTGATAATATCTTTCCTTGTCACTCAGTCATTGCTTATTGCACAACTTCCTCATACTCTTGTCATCATTGCTTTATTAGCATGACATATTCTTGTCATTGTTGCCTTAGTTACATGACTCTCCATCCATTATCGTCTCTAGAAGGGCTTTGCTTGTCCCTACCCAGGTCAAGCTTAACACATGCATGGATAGTGTATAATGACACATATTCTTTGATGAACATACATATGTATGCCTGGCCAAGTATATTCTCTATGGATTAACTCCAGAGTTCAGTTTTGTCCAAAATGTCTGGATAGCAGATGGTTGTGTTTATATCAGAGTATGTAGAGTTAAAGATCATCCACATCAGAGACATAGATACAGTTGTCTAGATGTAGGAAACTATCAGCATCAATGGATCAGTGTGAATCAGTTTGATCAGCATCTGAGAGGTAGGTTGTAGTGATTGAATTCCTAGAAAGAGTGGAAAGGATATCACTATAGAGTGACTCAATGTTATAGAGAAGGCTGGCCCAGATGATCAGAGTTGCTAAATAGGTAGCTTGTAGGGACAAAGTGAGCTGTTTCTGAGTAAAAATGGGCCTAAAGTTGTGAGAGTTGATGTGAGCATAGTCCTTATCCCCCTCTTTGGGATAGATATACCATCATCATGTGAGGGCATCAGGCTTTACTCCTAAGTGTCCAGGACAGAAGCACACTATCAAATTGAACTGAAATAGGAACTTAGACCACCAGGCTTGATGGTACATACAACACCCATGACAAGGAGCTTCTTGCCATTCATGAAGCATTTAGGACCTGGAGACACTACTTAGAGAGTTCTACCTTCCTAGTTGATGTCATCATGAATCACAAGAATCTCAAGTACTTTGCCATCACTAAACTCCTGACCTACAGTAGTTGAGCTCAGCAGAGTGGAGTGTCCTTGTTATGACTTATTTCAGACTTCTCAAGCATGTGTATCCTTTTCCTTTTCTTTCTGATAATCAATCATGCAAGTACCCTTATGGTTGCATGAGAACCTTCACAGTCATGGTACTTCTTCTGTTCCATTCCATGATCTTTTATTCCATCACATGATTTGCTTACTCAGCAAATCACCTATCACTATATAGTTGTGCCCATTTCCTCTTTCTTTTCTCTAAGCTAGAGCTCCCTCAACATCATCTCCTGTATCTTGTGGTAGTTGTTCTAATCTAGCTCTCTTGTTTTGTCTCTCATAAGTCTACATCCTCCTCATTGATTGGATGCTCCTGGAATCTCTAGGCTACCTTCTGATAGTATCTTACTTCATACTTAAGTCCTTGCTCCTCACAAGGTGTCATCATACCTTTGTCATTATTGCTATCTGTTAAGCCCAACGCTACAATGTCTTGTGTGAAACGCAAGACGAAGTGTTCTTGATAATCGTAACGTAGACTCGAGAGAGATACTACCTAAGGGAGGAGCTCACGAAGAGTCGCAACGTCCTTTGATAGATCGAGTTATGTTGGACAAGAGACACAATAGATTCAAGGTGAGGAAAAGACTACATGCGCGTATCCTACGGTTTAAGTAGTGATCGCTGATTCAGGTTAGGGCCGGCCCAAGAGAAACGGAAATGGTAAGTGATACTGCGGACTGACTAAGCCGCAGTAGAACGAGATAGAACCTGATGGAAGGAATGGAAAGAGGGAACTACGAGGTCGAGATAAGAGACTCGACCGAGGAGTGATTGTTCGATGACAAGTATAGAAAGACCAACCTTCAGGAACTGGGTTAAAGAAGAACAAGGTGGGGACGAGCTGAAGCTATCAGTAAAGAATATTGGTAGGTAACGCAGGTTATTCTGAAGAGGACGGTGGGTTGTGCGAAGCAAAGAAGTATCAAGGATGAAGAGAGGAAAAAGATTGTAACATTACCCCCATCGTAGAATCGAAACCCTGGTTCGATATATTGCAAGTCCACTCCATGCTCGCTAAATAGTGGGGGAACGTCCGCCATAGATGTCCAAGGCCTGCTCCGGGGATAGATGTTCAAATGGACAGTCGTCTGCCACGTGCCCATGTTGATTACAAAGCGCGCATGAGCGCACTGGACAGAAGCGATCAGAGTGTCCCCAACGATTGCAAAAGCCACATTGGATGCGTAAACACAGATACTGGGGGTGACCAGGTGCGGCAATGTGACAGTGCGGACAGGTGTAAAGCGGGCAATCCTCTCGATAGTGACCCAGAATATGACAGCGAAAGCACTCTGTCAACGCTGAGGCAGGTCGGCGACGTACTACGGTGGGGAGTAATCTGGTGGGAGCGGATAGAATGGTTACTCCATTAGCACCAGGAATGTGATATGATTCTGATAGTCGTTGAGCATCTCGGTCGACGGGAGATAGGTTGGCCTCTTCTATCACCGTGGAGTCAGATTCTATGGTTGACTCGGATGGGGCGACGGTTGGTGACGAAGGGGTTGACGAGAGACGCTGCAATAGGGTAGGCGGAGAGGAAGCAGTTGTGGAGGGTGACCGAGGAGGAGGGATGTATAGCAGAGGGGAGGCGAACGGTATGTCAGACATATAATGGTCTCGTTCTCCGGGTAGCATGGAGTGAAAGATTGGGGAGAACGTGGGGAATAATCGATCTGCAGGGATAGATTCCACGAAAGTGGCAAATCCATGGGTATGTAAAAGAGTTAGAACTCGACGCGGAAGGTTGCTTAGGAGGAAGCGTATCGGGGTTCCGTACAAAGGGGGTAAATCGGCAGGGGCGGCTAAGGTATGAAAGCATTGAACTCTACTTATGTCATGAAACAAACGTATCAGTTCCTGAGAGGTTACGTCTTGCTGGTATAAAGGAAGGTTTTCAACGATGTACAGCAGGGTTGGGTCGGCCAGGATAGCGCCATACAGGGTAAGGGCGTGGTCGATCGGCAGTAGCAATGGCCTCACTGAGGCGGTTCGAATA
>JBBPTP010000179.1:4091-29503 GCA_038094195.1 Pulveroboletus aff. carminiporus | reverse complement strand
ATTACATGGTAGATTGACTATTTGAATAGTAACTAGCATATGTAAGAGGCTGCATTATTCTCTATGAAATTGAATGGAAAGTCATGGAATGAAATATAATAAGCAGAATTACAAATCTAATGTAAGAGAATCAGATTTAGAAGATATACATAGTTCAATCTAGTCATATCAAGAAAGAGTTGCTAACTGGAATGTAGCTAGACTAAAGAGAAGCATACTGTTACAGGTGCACTAAAAGCCTATAGTGCATTATAAATACAGATATTCATTTCTTAAGTTTCATCTTATCAGTCAGATTTACTAATAACTCTTTATTTTTACACTTCACATCTTCACATGTGCACATGGTCATATATCACATATTTACAGTTATTGACTGGCATTTGAACCACTTTATTTCTAGCATCTATCTATCTTTCATATAACAAGAAAAAATAGATCACAAGATATAGATAGTTATAATTTTCTATCTACATTTGTATCTCTTGCTGGCAGTTTACCTATCATAGACTGTCCAGTTTGATATCTTGCAGTCCAGATATGTATCATTTCTTCTTTTTCTTTCTCCTTTTGCTCTTCAACTGGTGACCCTCTAAAATCATTCTTTTTCTTCTTCTCTTTCAGATGGCTAGAGTTCTATAACATGTTATGTGTTGCTCTTATACTCCATCTTGAAGATCTATCTTTTTTCTTCCTTATCTCTGACATCATATCTTGTTGATTGGTCACTCATCACTCCTCGAGACCTGTCTCATCTAGTCCTTTGGTCATTCATCCTGTTAAGCTTGGCCTGGGTAGGGACAAGCAAAGCCCTCTAAAGATAATTGAGATGATGATGGACAAGGAGTTATGCAATGAAGGCAATGATGATGAAGAGATGTCATGCTAGATGAGCAACAGCTTAGTTATAAGGAAGATATAATCATGAAGGTCGCCCAGAAGTTCAGAGAGCATCCAATCAATATGGAGGACAAAGACATGTAGGAGACGAAACATGAGAGAGCTAGATTGGTGACAAGCTATCAAAGTACAAGTGGAAGTACTCTGAGGGAGCTCTAGCTTGGAAAAGAAAAGAGGGAGAGAAAATAGATCGGTTTAAGTAGTGAAGGGTAACTCGCTGAGTAAATAAGTCAAGTGATGGGATAGAATGTCATGAAAGGTAGAAGAAGGAATCCATGACTGTGAAGGTACTTATGTGACTGTAAGGGTACTTGCATGATGAGTAATCAATATAAGAGGAAAAGAATATACATAGTGGGAAGTCTGGGATAAGTTGTAACACATCCACAATGCATACCTCCATGTTCTATGAATACTAGTCATCGTCCATCTTGACTCATTCTATTATGACACTCCAGTCATTCATCATCCTTCCTCATGACTATCCTAGCATGTCTTGATCTTGACCACTTTCTATCAAGGTTACTCAATGATCACATTCAGATCCTATCACACATATATGTATACTCTTTTTCTTTTCTTGTTGTTTACTAATCATGTGAGTACCCTTACAGTCACATGAGTACCTTCACAGTCATGGATCTTTTTCTTCATTATTTCATGACCTTCTATTACTTTCCATGAGGACCCTTACAGTCAGGAACATTCCTCTCCATTGTTCTATGATATTCCATCTCATTCTATGATTCACTTATTCAGTGAATCACTCATCACTATTTAACCCCACTTTGTAGCTCTTTTTGATTTTCCTAAGCTAGAGCTTCCTTCAAGTACTCTCACTTGTACTTTGATAGCCAGTCCAATCTAGCTCTCTTTATTTCATCTCTTGTGAGTCTTCGTCCTCCTCATTGATTAGACACTCCTAGAACTTCTAGGCTACCTTCTGGTAGTATCTTTCCTCACACTTAAGTCCTTGCTTGTTGCAAGATGTCATCAAACCCTTGTTGTCATAGCTATCTTAGTATGACTCCTCATTTTTCATCATCATCTATATCTGATTCTATTATTACTGAAACTATACACTCTCTGAAGGGTTTTGCTTGTCTCTATCTAAGCCAAGCTTAATATAACATGTATGTGATGGCATCAGATGTTTTCTTTCAAATCTGGTTCTACTTACACTAGATTCATGATCCTGCTGACTACATCCATTTCATGACATTCTATGATATTCCTTTCCATCTTACTTAAGCAAGATAGTCTATCACTATTTAGAGCAAGTCTCTTGTAGTAGTAGTCTCCATTCTCAACCTCTTGAATTCTATCTAGTTTCTCTTTGCTCAGTCTGCACTTTTTGCTCATAAAATCATGTCAGAATCCAAGCTGCTCATCTGATAGTCTTGTTTTTAGTTTCTAGTTCAAACCTTTGCTGTTACAGGTGCACTCTATGCTATAGTACATTATGATTACTGAAGCTACAAGCATTATGAATATGGATTATCATTTCCTAAGTTTTATCTTATCAGTACTGGTTTTACTGATTACTCTTTATTTTCACATTGTCATGACTTCACATGTGCACATGATTACTGTTACAAACACTGCCTAATGCAATATCTTGTCCTTCAGGACTTAACACTTTCTATGATGAACAATGACTAAGCCTGCTGACTAAGCAGTTTACTAAGCATGCTTGTTTCTTTTCTTAAAAACAAGTCATGTATCAAGGGAACAAACTCTTGATCCACTCTCATTCAAGTCATGATTTTCTTTTAATCTCTGAGTAGAAGTTTCTTAACTTCTATTTCTCATGATCATAATGGACAATGTGTCTATCATGCTTCTTTCTTCTATTCTACTACACAATGTATGAAACACATGCAATTAATTACTCATATTTCAAAGATATGCCACAAAGCTATATATGAATATGTTCTGAGTCACCATGACTCATTACAGACAGCCTCATTACATAAGGATATATATTTTCTAAGATGGACTATTTACATACCAAACATGTACAAATAGATACGTACACCCATGTAGTATATAAGTCAGACCTCAGATGTAGAGTCTCTCAATCAAGTTTTTTTCGATATTCATTACTATAAGTAGGGAGTTCCTTGATTCAACCCATTCTCTTACATTTCTCATTACTTTTGAGCTTCTACTTGTGCAATCCTATATAGGGTTGTTTGTTAGCTTATAGTTGCTTCAGTCACATTTTACAATTTCATTTATTCATGATTTCATGCCTTGATAGAGTCACACTTCACAATTATCACAACCCTTATTCTTATGAGTCACAATCATAGATGAACCACATCTAATACTTGAGACATCAGGCTATGTTTTCCATTCTGTCACATCTATGTTACAAATGCTCTTTTTGCAACATCATAACTTATTCAAACACTAATTAAAGCTCCTCTGCAATGAGGTTAAACTAGCTACTCAAGTCTAATGCTTGTCATTAGGCTTGCATTTCAAATCAATTAACCTAAAGTTACGATGTCATGACCCCCTTTGTCTTTACATCCACTAAGTCTAAATCAACCCTGCCCTAAACTCTGCTTACACTTTCACGACTTCACAACAGCATGATGCCTGACATCGTGTGTGTTACGTTTTCCCCTATTTCTAACCTCTATACTCTTTTCCTCACCTAATCAACGTCGTCCTCGCACATCAAGACTACATTCATCCTGGTCCATGATCTAGAACTTCTATCCACATCCTTGTCCCTGTCTACTCATGGCCTTCGTCTGAATTCTGTCCTCGTGCGCCCGTCCTTGTTCCTTCCTGGCCTTATCTGGCACACTCTATATTAACACCTCGTCCTTGTCCTCATCCGCATCCTCGTCCTCGTTCCAACATGACCCTATCGGGCATACTCTGTATTAACATCTGTGTCTTCGTCCTCATTTTCCCCGTCCTCGTTCTCATCCTTGCTGCATGTACCATAATCCCATCTTCCCCATCATTGACTTCTCGATGTCCAGTCCACGTATAGCATATCATCCGTCCTTGCACCCTCTCAGACTTTCTCGGACTCCTCGTCCTCGTATAGCTATCTATCACCTTGTGCGTTCCTTGTTCTCTTATCTTTGCTTAGTCATCATGTGAGTACCCTTACAGTCCCATGAGTACCTTCACAGTCAGGAACCTTCTTCTTCCATGTTTCTTGACATTCTATCTTGTTCCATGAGAACCCTCGCAGTTCCTCGGGTTCTTCTTCATTGTTCTATTACCTTCCATTGTATTCTATCCACGTCATGTGATCCGCTTACTCAGCACATCACCTATCACTACTTATACCCATCTGTAGTTCTATTCCTGTTTCCCTAAGCTAGAGCTGCCCTGTAGATATCTTCCCTGTATCTGGCTGCCTGATCAATACTAGCTTTCCCTTGTGCCTCGTCTCCTGCATGTCGTCGCTCTCCACATTGATTGAGCACTCCTTGAATTCTTAAGCTCCCTTTGTGGCAGCATCTTCCTTCGTAATCCAAACATCCTCGTCGTCGTTGCCTTCTGCGCACAACTCCTCGTCTTTAGCCACCTTGACCTCTTAAAGGGCTTCACTTGTCCCTACCTGGGCCAAGCTTAACAGTGTGACTTATGACTTTATGCTTTTGGACTTATTGAACTCTATTGGACAGAACCTAACTTTATTTGTACACTTCTATTTCATGCTGCATGCATTTCATTTCCGCTACCCTTTATCCTATGGCTATGCTTTATGCTTCTCTTCCATTTGATATGCCACCCAGCTTATATCTACCTTATTGTTTTAATCTCTGCTTTACAGCCTTATGGCTGTTCACCCCTTTATTTGAATAATGGACCAAATAGATACCAATATGTAGTAGGGTATATAAGGACCCAAATCAACGACCAAGGAATTCTCAGTCAGATCCTCTTGGGTTTTTCCCTGCTTTCATTTGACTCTTAGTCTAAGCCTCCTTGTGGTAACCTGAAAGCTCTAGTAGCAATTAGGGTTGTTTCAATCTATGCTTCTCATTCACATTAGATATATGTTACAATTGTTTACCCTCTTAGTGTGCCTCTCTTTTCTCTTTCTCCTGTTCCAATCACGTGTGATTAGGCTCTTGACGAATAGATTCACATAGTCATCTACATCTCAACCCTAGTTCATGTTGGGATATGCTTATCCAAGTACACTTTATCACCGTCTCTTTTATGCTCTTTCTTTCACACCATTAGTTACTCTTTTTACTTCTTGTTATTTTCATTGACTACTTATGATGATCATTGTTCCTCTTCATCATTAGTTACTTACTATGGTAGTCTATTACTTATCTTGACACCATAGTTATCTTTGGTAGTATTTTCCCACTTTAAATACATTTTGTACTTTTTGCCTAGCACAATCTAAGTTTTTATCAAAGGATGTTGTAACTCTTCATGAGCTCCTTCCTTTGATAGAACCTTCCTTGAGTCGAGTTTAGTCTGACATCAAGAACTCTCTGCTTCATGCTTCACATGAGGCATAGTAGTGTTAGACTTAACAATATACATCTTAGGTGTATGTTTATGCTTCTCTTCCATTCTTACTTATTAGATACATATTGTAATATCATGGACTATACAGAATGAGGTATCTATAGATATAAATATAAGTAGAGTATATATATGACCCATGTAGAGCTAGAGAACTCTAACCAAGTCTTCCTGGAGTTTCCTCTATTAACAATAAGATCTATTATTACTCCACTTGTGTTCTCCTTGTCTAGGGTTATCATTACTATGGCAGATGTTGCTGTTACAAACACTGCCTAATGCAATATCTTGTCCTTCAGAACTTAACATTTTCTCATATAATGAATGACTAAGCCTGCTGACTAAGCACACTCATTTTATTTCTTCAAGTCAAGTCATGTATCAAGGAAAACAAGCCCTTGATCCACATTCATTCAAGTCATAATTCTTTTAATCTCTATGTAGAAGTTCTCATAACTTCTATTCTCATGATTATAATGGACAATATGTCCAATATGCTTCTGATCTTCTATTCTCCCACACAACGTGTGTGCAACATGCATTTAATCACTGTTATTTCAAAGATACACCATAAGGCTATGCACAGATATGTTCCAAGTCACCATGATTTATCACAAACAGCCTCATTATCTTTTATGGATATATGTTTCCTAAAATGAATTATTTACATATCAAATATATACAAATAGATACAAACCCTCATGTAGTATATAAGTTGGGCCTCAGTAGCAGAGTCCCTCAATCAAGTTCTTTTCGAATCTCATCACTACAAGTGGAGAGCTATTTGATTCAACTCCTCTGCTTATTTCTTTTATCTTTTGACCTTTCACTTGCACAATCCTATATAGGGTTGTTTGTAGCTTGTAGTTGTGTTAAGCTTGACCCAGATAGGGACAAGCAAAGCCCTTTTTAGAAACGAGGAGGACGACGGGGAACGGAGTCGCACAACAATGGCTGTGATGATGAGGATTCGTCGAGCTAGTAGAGCAATGACAACAAGAGTTCGAGGGAGTCATGCTATGAGCACTGACTTAGCGACGAGAAGAGATACTACTGCGAGGGTAGCCCAGAGATTCAGGGAGCGCTCAATCAATGTGGAGAGTGAAGACACATAGGAAATGAAATACAAGGGAAAGCTAGTATTTGAACAAGCTACCAGATACAAGTGAGGTATCTTAAGGGAGCTCTAGCTTAAGGAAATATGAGAGATGAGATGGGGTTTAAGTAGTGAACAATGATCTGCTGAGTAAGCAGATCATGGAAGGTCATGGAATGAAAAGGAATGAAAGCCATGACTGTGGGGGTACGTGAGTGACCATAAGGGTACTCACGGAATTGGTAAGCGGATGAAACAGGAAAAGAGTACACACAGTAAAGGTAAGTCTGGGATAAGTCGTAACATTACCCCCTTACTAAGTCCAAAGAATAACCTATTCTTCAATGTTCAGCCCCAAGGACCATGATTTCGATTTCGTCCCAGCAAGAGACTTCGTGATTCTGTAGATGGATTTGAGGGATACTGGCATCCATCATAGCTCGCCTTCAGGCTTCTACATCCGACACATTTTCGTCAGCCGAGTAGTTCTCTAATTTGGACTCATTCCTACCATCCCTTAAGTTGATGTCGTCCATGATTTCGGCGTAACTAGTATGCAAGGTGTGATGACAGTGAGAAGCTTGTTCGGCCCTTTCTTCTGCTTCGTATGCGATGTGTTCAAATTCGGGATTTCGTTCACATGCTGGGCCGTCATTAAGATTTAGGGAATGAGTGGATGGGGAGCGAGGTTGTAACACCTCGATAGGAACTATAGCATTTTCAGGGGCGAACTCAGGATCGGAATTATCGTGAGGAGGGCTCCATACAGGAGGAGTTGGAGGAGATGGGACTGGAAGTGGCATTTCGCTGTCGGAGGACGATGGGGACGAGTACACGGGTGACCTGGATTTGACTGGACATTGCCACTCCATGTGGCCTGCAGCGAATTTCTTGCAGACATGACATTTAGTACGCCTGCAGTCGGCCTTTTTGTGGCTGATATGGTGGCAGCCAGCGCAGGCTCGGTAAAAATCTGGGTCCCCGTGAATAAGGGGGGCGTCATTCTGGGTGCGGATGAGACGGGCAAGGGTCGCTAGTTTTTCTTCTTTGGAAGGAGAGGGAGGAAGGGCATCGCCATATGCTGCAAGTAATTCATGAACTTTCTCCCCAACTTTGGTCATTTCAAGTTGGTGAGCGGCGGCAAGGATTTTTCGGTTTACTTGTGAGTGGGATTTACGGAGTAGATTGAGAACAGGGTCAAGGTCAGGGGAGGAAGGGAATCCTTCCAAACGGGCGATAGCAGTTGACAGGGTTTGATGTGCACCATAGGTGGCACAGAGGAGACCCAAGGGGGAGTCAGGGTGGATACAACGATCTAATGTGGTAGCGAGCGAAGGGTCATTGAGGGCACATGCGAGGGCATCCTCATGCACCGGTGAGCGACGGCGGAAGGTACAGGCAAAGGGGGAAACAGGTAGTTCAGATGTAGGGATACGAGGCATGTTCGAGCAAATGGAAAGATGTTTGATGGTGAAGGAGCAGATGGAGGGATGACGTTTCTTATAGTCTTTGAGGATGGTCTGTGCGTGAGATAAATTTTTCTCGGGCACCCATGAGTCATCTTCCGGGGTATAGCCTTTCCACCTGATTAGGAAATAGCGGTTTGAGGGTGGACCTCGATGTTTTAATATCCACGATATTTCATATTCTTCTTCTCTGCCTATAAGGTCAGGTGGAGGTTTTGGGAAATTCGGGCCGTGGACGGTGTTTTCACGATAGGGCGATAACAGAGAAGCGTGAAACACGGGGTGGATTTTCCATGTGGAAGGAATGCGGAGTTTGAAAGATAAGAGCGATAGGACCGAAGTAATGGTAAAAGGTCCTTCTCGTTTCGGGGCAAATTTTGGATTTACGACTGCGTGTTTTAGGTTTCGGGCTTCTAACCAAACCTTGTTGCCTTTCTGGAAAGGGGAATAATTGTGATGGATACGCGATGCCATAATCTGGCGAGCAAGTTCGTGAGCGGCCAAAGCTTCCGATTGGGCCGCTTCAAGAGTCTTTAATCGGTCGACGACCACAGGAATGGAAGATTCAGTAAAGACTATGGGGATTGCTTTTGGTTTGTAGCTGAGCATGAGATAAAATGGCGATTTCGAGGTAACGGAGTGAGGGCGGTGGTTGTGAGCGAATTCCGCATGGGAGATTGATTCGGACCATGAAGTAGGGTTATTGCCACAGTATATGTGGAGGTAGGTCTCGACTTCTTGATTGACACGTTCGGTTTCCCCATCAGTTTGGGGATGATAGGCGGTAGAAAGGGCGAGGTCATAGCCAAGGAGATGTCCTAGTTCGAGGGCAAATTTTGATGCGAATTGTGGTCCTCTGTCACTAATGATTTTCTCGTAGAGGCCAAACCAGAGGTACACCTTATGGAAGAAAAGATCTGCTACTCCTTCAGCAGTGATGGATTTCTTTGTAGGGCATAGAATTACCCCCTTAGTAAGCCCGTGGTCTACTATGACCAAGAGCGTGTCGAAACCATGGGAATCGGGGAGATCTGTGGTTAAGTCACATGATATTTGTTGAAAGGGTCGATTGGCATGGGATTTTATAGGAGTGAGGGGTGGCACGATAGGGTGTGTATTGACCTTATTTTGCTGGCAAATTGCACAGCCTTCAATGTATTTGCATACATGATGGGCTAAACCGGACCACCAATATTCATGAGAAACTAGTTGTCGGGTTTTTAACACTCCTGGGTGTCCGGCAGATGGATCATCGTGACAAGAGGAAACAATTCATCGTCAAAGGTCATCTTCAGGTGGGACGTATACCCAACCCTGATAGGTGATGACACCATCATGGTTTTGCCAATCTGAGAGACGAGAACGAAAGGGGGGTGGTATTTTGTTGTCTAGTGCTTGGAGGGCGGTAAGGACCAGAGAATCGTTGCTCGATTTTTCGGTGATAATAGAATGGAGAGTTGCACTTGCGGTGCGGATGAACATAGATGGGGGTAAAAGGGTAGTTTCTTCGTTATCTGACACATCTTTTGGGAGATGATCAATGCGTCTGGAGAGGGCGTCAGGACCTGATAGGGCAGTGCCAGGGACGTGGATGAGTTTTAAGTCATAATCGGAAATGTCGAGAAGCCAGCGGGCTTGTTGACAATTGAGCGTTTGGGGTTGGCGAAAATAGGTAAGATTTTTGTGATCCGTGAACACTTGAACCGGATCAACAGACCCAATAAGATAATGTCTCCATGCTTTCAGGGCACGGAGAATGGCGAGGAGTTCTCGGTCATAAATATCGTAATTCCTTTCTGCGGGAGAGAACGATTGCGATAGGTAAGAGCATGGGTGCCATTCGCCATTTGCATCAGTTTGGAGAAGTATTCCTCCCGATGCGAATTTTGATGCATCAGTGGCAATAGCGAATGGTTTTGAAATATCCGGGAAGTGAAGGACAGGTTTCGAGAGAAACATTGATTTAAGCGTTTCAAATGCTTTTTGACATTTTTCTGACCAATTCCAATGTTGGGATTTCTTGGTCAAGTCAATGAGAGGATGTGCGATTTCGGAATAATTTTGAATGAATCACCTATAGAAATTGGCAAATCCGAGGAATGATTGAACTTCTTTGACTGATGAAGGTACTGGCCATTTGGCAATATCCTCAAGTTTAACTGGATCCATTTCTAGGCCTTGTTCATTGACAATCATTCCGAGGTAATCAACTTCTTTGGTAGCGAAGTTGCACTTTTCTAGACGTAGGTGGAGGTTTAGTTCTTGCATTCTCTGCAAGACGCGTTTGGTTCATTCAGTATGGATTTCTTCATTGTCTGAGAAGATGAGAAGGTTGTCCATGTAGATAACGAGCCATCCTTTGGCAATCATATCTCGGAACGAGTCGTTCATAAAACATTGGAAGGTAGTGGGAGAGTTGGTCATGCCGAAAAACATAACCATAGGTTCGAAGAGGCCTTTGTGCGTTAGGAATGCCCCTTTCCATTGATGTCCATCTTTGATGCGAACATTGTTGTATCCCCAGCGAATGTCGAATTTGGTAAAGACGTTAGCACCTTTAAGCTTGTCAAGGAGGTCACCGATAAGTGGGAATGGATAGGCATCGCGAATAGTATGTTCGTTCAGGTACCGATAATCTTGACATGGTCGGAGTTTACCATCTTTCTTTTTGACAAAGAAGAACGGGGATGCTTGGGGTGAGTTGGACAGGCGAATTTTGCCTGCTTTGAGGTTTTCTTCGATGAATGTTTCTGTGGCTTCACGTTCTTCAGGGGAAAGAGGGTATAGTTTGCCTATCTTCAGCGTAAAGGAATCTTTGAGATTGATCTCATGATCATATGATCGTGACGGGGGAAGTTCGCCATTGTCTGGTTCAGCGAACACCTTAGAAAATTCTGAATATTCGGAGGGCAGAGTTTTCTTGGGTTTTAACTTTTCTGCTTTGGCAGCAAGTTCTGTGGCATGGGTGATTTTCCGTATTGCTCTAGGAGACAAGTAGCGACTTCCTGAGCGAGTGGTTCTACAAATGGAATCTGATAGGAGTGTGTGTTTGATCTTGGTTTTCTTATTTCGGATTGCTCGGGATAAGAGTGCATGATTGACGAATTCTTCTTGTGTTTCATATTCTAAGAATTCGAATAGTGTGGGGGTGGATTCGGGTTTGACCATTTTGCAGGTTGGTGGAGGAAGTTTCTTTGCAAACTTGTGTTCATTTGCATGGTAGGCAGCTTGGTACTGGGCGAATAGGGTTTTTGACTTGTCTTTTGACTCATCAATGGAGATTGACCGGGCGCTCCAGTCTACGGAAGGGTTTGCCTTTTTGAGCCATGGTAGTCCGAGAAGGACGTTATCGTCTCCACAGTCCATCACGTAGAAAAGCATTTGTTGGACGATGCCCTGGATGTTAACGAAGAGGGAGGTAGTGAATTTGATCAAACCCTTTGAGTTGACTGAGTTGTCCGCATTGCGAACTCGGATCTGGTTCTTAAGGCGGATAGTGGGGAGTTTATGTTTTCGAACAAATCCCCAGTCGATGCAATTCATTTGGGCACCACTGTCGATCAGGGCACGAGTTTCAACATCTTTGAGTGTGTGCGAGGGGACGATGAGTTGAATAGGAATCGTCATATTAGAGGTTGACATTCGTACAGCAGCTACTTTACGGGGAGAGGAAGGTACTGGCGTCGAGGCAGTCCTTCCTTTTAAAAATTCTTTTTCTTGAATGATACTCTTTGGACGTCTTTTTCGTCTTCAGAGTCGGAATCGTCTTCGATTTCTTCTAACTTTGGGAGGTCAACTGGTTTCTTCTCTTTACGGACTTTTTTCTCCGTTGACTTGATTTCCGGAGTAGGTGAGGGGGAGGAGGTATTTTCAAATTTGGTCTGACAGTCTTGTGCCAAATGTCCCTTACGGTGACACTTAAAGCATGCTCTGATTTTTCGGAGGCATTCTCTTTCTTCTAGAGTAAGTTTCGGTGGGTATCGGATGGCGTTGACGTCAACGTCCATTGCATTTGGATCTTTTTTGGGGCGAGAGTAGGATTTGTATGCGGGGTTTTTCTTCTTTTGGGATTCAATGATCCCTTTAGCTTCTTTGTACAAGGTTTGGTACTCCTGAACTTTCTTGTACCATTCCTTGATGGTAGTGACGCAAGTGGCTTCTCCGTACATCTTATGGACGAGGCCTGAGGATATTCCTTTAGCGAAGAATTCGATGAGAACATTATCTTCAGTGATTCTGGATGTTGTGACATGATTTCTGAACTGGGCAATATAGGAAGTAAGTCCGAGTTCTTTACTGACTCTGGTAGTCATAAGCCAGGTGATGGATTTGTGCACAGAATTTGTGGATTCAAAGTCTTCTTTAATGGATTTTATGAAATCTGCCCAGGTCCCGGTGGAGACCGCAGATCCAGTGATGCAATCTTTTCGGAAGGTGTTTGCCCAATGGGCAGCTGGGCCTTTGGTCATGTATGACAAGGCGAAGGCGATTTTCTTTTTATCGGTATCATATACTTTGTCGTTGATGTCCAAGTAAAATAGGACACTTCCGAGCCAGGGTTCTAGGAGTTCTTCCGAACCGTCATAAGGTTCGGGGGCATTGATCTTCAATTCCACCGGTTTGGATGAAGAGGACATGACTGGGGAAGGGACAAGAAAGATTTGACCAGACTGTGGTCATGAAGTTGGTGATGCCGGAGTAGGTGATCGAGGAATATTTAGTGGGGTGAGGTCAAGATTTTCGTCTTCCTGAAATAGGTCAACATCTGAGCCGGATTCTGAATCTTCGGTTTCTGGGAAATCTGGGGGATGATCTGAATCAGATCCTTGGAGGTGTCGTCTTTGTTCTTGGGCTACAAGGAGATGTGGCCAGGAAGGCCGAGTCGGATTGAACTGCAAGGAAGATATGGTGGCGGCGTCGTTCGATGACGGCCTGCAGAAGACAAGCTAGAGCTTTTGTTAAGCTTGACCCAGATAGGGACAAGCAAAGCCCTTTTTAGAAACAAGGAGGACGACGGGGAATGAGAAGTCACACGACAATGGCTGCGATGACGAGGATTCATCGAGCTAGTAGAGCAATAACGATGAGAGTTTGAGGGAGTCGTGCTATGAGCACTGACTTAGCGACGAGAAGAGATACTACCGCGAGGGTAGCCCAGAGATTCAGGGAGCGCTCAATCAATGTGGAGAGCGAAGACACACAGGAAACGAAACACAAGGAAAAGCTAGTATTTGAACAAGCTACCAGATACAAGTGAGGTATCTTAAGGGAGCTCTAGCTTAAGGAAGTACGAGAGATGAGATGGGGTTTAAGTAGTGAACAATGATCTGCTGAGTAAGCAGATTGTGGAAGGTCATGGAACGAAAAGGAATGAAAGCCATGACTGTGGGGGTACGTGAGTGACCATAAGGGTACTTGCAGAATTGGTAAGTGGATGAAACAGGAAAAGAGTACACACAGTAAAGGTAAGTCTGGGATAAGTCGTAACAGTACTACAAGAAGCTTACGATAATATACTAAAAGCACAAGAATGGATGAAGACTAATGCCGATAAACATAGATCATCCACACCAGACTATGCCATTGGAGACAAAGTTTGGCTCTCCATGGAAAACCTTCGCTTGACATGAGCATCTAAAAAACTTTCTGAAAGATGGCTAGGACCTTACAAAATTATTGAGCTAATGGGACCTAATGCAGTCAAGCTACACTTGCCTCATTCAATGAAAATCTACCCCATTGTTAACATATCCTGGATTAAACCTTATAAAGAAAGAATGAACAAGCAAGAACCATACTGACTGGAATCTATACAAGTCACAGAAGATAGAGACAATGAATGGGAGATGGACTACATTATAGACTCCTGACTCAAAGGTTGATGTCTGAAATATTTAATTCACTGGAAAGGTTATGACGACATGGAACGAACTTGGGAGCCAAGAGCTAATTTGACACATGCGCAAGATGCTGTGAAAGAATTCCATTGCTTACATCTGGCAGCTCTATGTGTTATCAATATAGATGAAAATCTATTTCCTAAACTATTCGAAAAATATGAGAATCAAACCAACTTAACATGTCCTGCTGAAATACCCTTCAATCGCCTGGAATGCGATCCATAAGGAGGGGATAGTGTTACAAACGCTCTTTTTGCAACATTGTAACTTATTCAAACTCCAATTAAAGCTCCTCTGTAATGAGGTTAAACTAGCCACTCAAGTCTAATACTTGTCATTAGGCTTGCAGCTCAAATCAATTACCTCAAAGTTATGACATCACAACACCTACCCTTTACATCCACTAAGTCTGAATATACCTACCCTAAACTCCAATCACATTTCACAACTTCATGATAGCACAGTGCCTGGCACCCTACATTTCACAACATTATGTATTAGGACCTATTGAACTTTACTGGACAGAACTTAACTTTATTCACATGCTTTCATTTCTATGCCTCATGCATTTCATTGCCACTACCCTTTACCCTATGGCTATGTTTTATGCTTCTCTTCCATTTGATATGCCACTTGATTTATGTTTCTCTCATTGTTTTAATCTTTGCTTCATAGTCTTATGGCTGTTCACATCTCTACTTGGATAATAGACCAAATACCTACAAACATGTAGTAGAGTATATAAGGACCTGAATAAACAACCAAGAGATCCTCAGTCAGATCCTCTTGGGTTTTTCCCTCATCTGCTCTTTTCTCAGTCTAAGCTACCTAGTGGTAACCTGAAAGCTCTAGTAGCAATTAGGGTTGTTTCAACATTCAGGCAAGTGTTTTGCTTCAATTTCTGACATTCCACTTCTTCAGCTATAATTGTGATCAACATATCTGATTCAATGGTCTTGAAAGTCACAAAGAGTCATGCAGCAGCAAGTTGGCTGGAGGTAAAGTTGGCAAGAGAGATAGGAAGGGATTTGATGATTGTTGAGCAGTAATTATTTTCATCAATCATGACACTGACAGCAGCTAACTCCTCTCATTTTTTTCACAGTCCATCTAGGAAGTGGTGGACTTCTGCTTCTTTGGGAAACCTGGAGTCGAGGAACTGAGTTCAAAGGTCAGTCTGGGCATATGCCCCTTTCTCTATATATTCCTTAATGATCTCATTTCACATATTGGTTACAGTTGTGAAGTTGTGGACTCAGAGCACTGTCAAATCTAGAATTCATTACATCAAGAGGTACTTGGTGATGCTTTTGTCCTTACACCATTTTGCAATGTCAGCGATTTGAGTGGAAGTCTGCAGATCTGGATATGAGGGAAGTATGTTGGTCCCATTAAATTGGGACCATAGCTGCTTCACTTCTATAGCAACCTGAAAACGAAAAGTGAAGATGGTTCAATTTGTGCCTTTGACATCAAGTTTAGGCACATTGTTGAGTAGCATGTCGGTAGTGATAGGAACAGTGGTGGACATGTTCATGACAGAGGGCTAGCACAGTGGGAAATGTAGGACTCAATAATCTATGAAAATATACCTATCGAGCACACAAACTCAGTTGTCATGCAAGAAAGCAGACAATGAACTGTATTATCTATTGAGCACATAAACTAGTAGATATATGTAAGCTTGAGTAGGTGATAATAAAGGAAGAATAATAGCTCACCTCAGTCGTCACACGAGAAAGCAGACAATAAACTGAGGGAGTGGTCAAAAATATTCTAGGCTATATACTCAGTATGATAACAGAGTTGTCAGGTGGAACAAAGGAAAGAAAAAAGAAAAGAATGCATTGCATGATAACATAGTCACATCATATACAAAGGGATGGTATGTATCGATGGTGTGGCTATACATATGCTTGCTATTCCAATACTAGAGGACACTAGTCTTGTCCTCTTGGAGTTTTCCTGCTTGCTAGGAGGTTCAGGCTCACACTATTGTCTTATTGCTCAAATAGCTGATTCTTCAGTGAGTTAGTCATTTCATCTATCATACCTATCTATATATTTACAATATTGAAAATGTCCTAGCATACTGATGTACAGATATACAGATGCATAGCCACTATATAGATGAATGTACTAATAACTAATATAAGTATACAGATGATGATATAAATAGTATACAGATGGATGTACTGATGGCTGATATAAGTATATAGATAATGATATAAATAGTGTACAGATGGATGTACTGATGGCTGATATAAGCATATAGATGATGATATATTTAATATAGATGGATGTACTAATAGCTGATACAAGCATATAGATAATAATATAAATAATATACAAATAAATATACTGATAGCTGATATAAGCATATAGACAATGATAAATAGTATACAGATGGATAGTACAAGAGTGCAACACATACACTTTTATATCATCATCTGTATACTTATAAATAATAGATAATATCATAAGCATGCAGATGATTATATAGATGATAATATAAATATATAGATCAATATACTAAGAGTTGACATAACCATACAAATGATTATATAAATATACTAATAGCTAATATAAGCATGCAGGTAATTATATAAATAATAATATCAGTATATAGATGAGTATACTGATAGCTAATATAAGCATACAGATAAATATTATAATGTAGATATGTAATCATATGATTGGTTATATAAATGATGATATACCATAAATATATATGGCTAACTGAATGTAACATATATACTCTATACTAAGTATTTTTGCTCCTTTTAATTATTTTATTCTTATCTAATCTAAATAGTCAAAATTATCTATAAAGAAATAAATAAAATTATTTATATATTTATCTCATTATTTGTATATCCATCTATATTAGCCATTAGTATAGTTAGCTATATATATCATCATCTATATAATCAATCATATAATTATATATCTACATCATAATATTCATTTGTATGTTATCTCTCTCCTGCTCCAAATGCTCCAATGTCTTCCATGTTCATTCCACACAGTTCCACCCTGATATGTTACCTCTTGGCAGTATACTATGAAGGATAGCTTTAAGGTAGGCTTTATTCATGATTTTTGCAATCCAAATATATGTAATGAAAAGCTGAGAGGATAACATGTGGCATTTCTTTATCTCAACAGTCCATTCAACCTTTGTATCCTGATCTATGGGTTTGACAGCATGAAAGTGCATGTCTTGCATGATTTCTCCACTTTCATGCTTAGGTCCTGTAAGCAGTGCCCAATAATATCTGTCCAGATATACAATACTTGCTCAGTATCTAGAGCCTTCCAATTTACTGTCATAATTTTTATTTACTTATATATTCTTGCCCTCTAGTATAGTTGCCTTGGTATAGTGAAGGTAAACCATGATGTATAGCCTAGACTTGTTGGATTGCATCATGAATAGTCTGCTATACCTCCTGTTGTTAATGACACCTCTATTGTCCTATTAGTGGAGGGGATGCATCAACTCACAGAATGGTTATGGTATGGAGCACAGTTATGGATGTAACAGGATCATCCATACTTTTACAACAATTGATATTATCTGTCTATTAGGAAATAATATGATATCATTTAAATCTAATTGATGATCATCATGTAGAGGCTTGATAGGCATATGAGTATATACACTTAGAGAAGGTCAGATAAGAATCCAATGTAATTATATCTAAATTAGGATGATATGTATATAACTATATGTAAAGTAATGCTGATCATTTTTCTCATATACAATTACTCATCTATATACATCATCAAACCATTGCTCTATTATAACATCATAGTTAAATGTTATTGACAGTATTCATTTATTTATTTATTGAAATGTATGACAAACTACAACCACTAATATGAATATATAATATGTAATATGTAGATAATTGCATAGCTCACTACTGGATCATGTTCCATGCAACATACATACTATATTATATACTAAACTATATATTTTTATCATATCTTAGTCATTTGTCAATGGATTTTTATGATTCTTGGATTTATGGATAGCTAACATAATCAAGCATCCTTCCAGTATATATGTGTGCATCTAGAATGTTAATTTCTACTGTATGCAACACATATACTATATTATATGCTATATTATATATTTTTGTCATATCTTACTCATTTCTCAATGTATTTTCATAACTCTTGGATGTGTGGATGCTGACATAAGCAGGCACCACTCCAATGCATATATGGGTGTCCAGAACATCCATTCCTACTATATGCAACAAATAAACTATATTATATACTATATTATGTATTGTTATTATATCTTAGTTATTTCTCAATGAATTTTTATAATTCTTGGATTTATGGACAGCTGACATCAACATGCACATACCTGTGCATATATGGGCATCCAGGATGCCCACTTCTACTACATACAACATATATATCATATCATATATTATATTTTATACTTTTATTATATCTTTATTATTTTTTGATGGATTCTGATAATTCTTGGATGAGTGGATAGTTGATATAAGCAATATTCTCATATTAGTATAGAAATCTATAATCCCTACCACACACATCTATCTATATATCATTATAGTTAGATATAAATAGCAGACATCTAGGATACTGATTGCATATATAATCTATATATCACATATATAGTGGGCATCCAGAATGTCTATATTAGTTATTATAGTATGTATTAAAATTGCAATATGTATGACACAAGCAATAAATATAAGCTCATCAACTTATAGAACATTAGATATACTTATTTTATAAAATATTATTGATCTCTAGTTATCTATATATAGAACTCTAGTTTTCTAATATAGATATTCTAGAGTTCTATTTTCTCTAGGAAAGTAGACTAAGATGTATATATAGAATATCTAAAAAAATCAAAGAAGTAATAATATAAGAAGCTATAGAGAAATATGAAAGATAATGACTAAGATATGTAGTTTGCAGAAGGTCAAGAATAGAGAATAACTATCACAAGAGGTTCACCTTAAGTAGTGACCAGCAATTCTACTTAGATAAGAAAAGAAGCAGAATATTATAGAATGAGATGAAATGAGTCTGATAAGCTAGATTATGAATCTAGTATAAGTAGAACCAGATTTGAGAAAGATAGTCCAATGACATCACACACATGTTATATGACTCTGACCATCAGAAAGAGAAAGAGAAAGAGAAGTGGTTTTAGAGAACTATGAGTTTCAGAGTAGAAGGGGAAAGACAAAGAAGAAAAGATACATAGCTAGATTGGAGAATACTGAACCAGATTATCTGTGAAGCAAATGATACTAGTAGAAGATGGGAATGTAGATATAAAATTATAACATTGCCAAATGGCACAAATGGTAGATAAAGAGTTCATGTTGGAGGTAGCTCTCATTTGTGTATATACTCATGTCAACTTGTATGCTCAAAGCAAATGAACTCCATCAATTCATATCTACCTCATTCTTGACAGACATCATGATCTAGATTTCAGTAGAAAATGCTATACTAAGATGAATGCATCCATTTTACATTATACCATAGTTCACACATATACAGGATTTTGTCCTCATCTCTATTAGTCCATTGAATTCAATTAATTCCCATCTATCTGTTTTATTTCTCAATTGAATTCCATTAATTCTCATCCACCTGCTTCATTTCTCATCTATCTAGTTCATCCCTGTTGTATCCATTAGCCATTCCACATTTCTATCCATATCAATCTACATCATCCATATATTGTCTACTCAGATTGCCTCTCTTCAATCAGCTGATCATATCATCTCTACCTATTTTACCCTGTTTTGGTTGCTAATACATGTTGTCTTGCAAGAGAGTGTTAGACCTAGCACTACAACACCTTGTGTGAAACATGAGGTGGTGAGTTCTTGATGCTAGAGATAATCAGACTCAAGGGAGATTCTACTAAAGGAAGGAGCTCATGAAGAGTCACAATGTCCTCTAGTAGAACTTAGATTGTGCTAGGCAGTAGATATAAAATGTATTCAAAGTGAGAAAATACTATCAAAGGTAACTATGGTGTTGAGATAAGTAATAGACTACCATAGTAAGTAACTAATGATGAAGAGGAATGATAATCATCATAAGTAATCAATGAGAAAAGCAAGAGGTAGCCATAGTAAGTAATCAACTATGGAGTTGAGATAAGGGCAATGAGGAACTATGGAGTAGATCTAAGTCAAGAAGTAAAAAGACAAACTAGTAGTGTGAAAGAGTGAGCACAAAAGAGACAATGATAAAGCATACTTGAATAAGCTTGTCTCAACATAAACTAGAGTTGAAACATAGACAACTAAGTGAATCTATTGTCATAAATGTCTAAGAGCAAGTGGTTGCAAAAGGAAGAGAAAAGAGATGCACACTAAGAGGGTAAAAAATTGTAACAGAGAGTGTTGATCATGCTCAGAGAAAATCTGATCCAAGTCTTTAAGGATACCTAGATTACTAGTTAGATATCTCAAAGATCACAAATGAATACTTACCAATGTAGTGGACTCTTTCTCATATTTCTATTGGATATTGTTAGACAAGTCAAAGGAATAAATGAACATCCATACTTTTTTTTGCTCACCACTCAATTTCTTTCAAAAAAGAGCAAAGTCATTGCTAGTACCTTTTGTATTTACTTGATGTAGCTAACAATATGTGCAAAGCATGCTATAATCCACTGTCAGTATATATTAAAGTTCTCATGAGTAGTGTATACTGTCCTTTTCAGGTTTTCTATGGTTGCTATGTGCTCTCTGAGATCCAGATGGCTTGGTTATCTTCATTATCACTGGAAGCTATTATAGAAGCTAAAGAAGAAGCCTGAGTGGTGACTATGGTAGCACATCTGGTTACAACATCCAAAGGAGCTAATGTGGCTGAGATAATGGATGTGGACACAGTGATGACAGCCATGATATCATCAGTGTCAATAGTTATAGAAAGGGGCTTGGGGGAAAGAACATTGGCAACCAGACTAGAGTTGATAGTGTCAGGGATGGACTCAGTAAAGATAGGCTTATTGATGGTTGGAATAGGGTTGATTATGTTGGCAATGAAAGTAGGCTTGGATCCTGGCTTTATTGGGGGAAATGGTAATGAAGAAGGTATACTGGTGATGAAAATAGGCTCAGGCCCAGATGTGCTGACATAAGAAATAGAACTGAGGCTGGACATATTGATACAAAGAATAGACTCAAGGTAAGGTATGCCAACAACAGGAATAGACCTGGATCCTGGCATGCTGGTGGAAGAAATAGGATTGGTGTCTAGTGCAGTGGTCACAGTGAGAGAAATAGGCTTGGAGTAAGGCATCCTATCAACAGGAATAGGCTTGGATTGAGCTATGCTGGCAATGGAAAGAGGCTTGGGCAGCTTGGTAGCTAATTTAGATAGAAGGACATCATCTTGCATCTTTTGATTGCATAAATTCATGCTAGAGAATTATCAGAATAGCTTGAAATCTTTGACAAATAGAAATCATCTACAATGGTGACTTGACCTTTGGAAAGACTGGATGAATGGCATTATCAAGTCTGAAATTAATGGTATCCGTCAATGCCAATTATTTGGTAGTCTCTCTGTTCTCCATGTCAAATGGAATGGCCAGCTGGGTGGATACATGAGATTAATGATGAATGGTATAACAGTGAAAACATACATTATTAGAATTATCCTGCAAGATATCTAAATCATTGGACACATTGTTGTCCTTGATATGCTTCACATCTGATTCCATAGAATCTGATTCTTCCTTGATGCCACACTTTCCTATCACTTTCTTGGCATCCTTGTTGATGTTCTTGAGTCTTTTGAGATATGTCTATGTATTACAAATGCTGTCTAATGCAATACCTTGTTCTTCAGGACTTAACATCTTTTATAATGAGCAATGACTAAGCATCTGACTAAGCTGCTTACTAAGATGATCCTTACTTTTTCTTCTAAATCAAGTCACATATCAAGGATACAAAATTCTTGACCCACTCTCTTTAAAGTCATGCTTCTTTTTAATCTCCATGTAGAAGTTCTCATAACTTCTATTTCCATGAGCATAACAGACAATATGTCCATTATGCTTCTATTCTTCCATTCTGTCATACAATATGTGTGACTCATGTCTTTAATCTCTGTTTATTACAAAGATACTGTATGCCCAAGGCTGTTAAGCCTAACGCTACTATGCCTCGTGTGGAGCACGAAGTGGAGAGTTCTTGATGTCAGACTAAACTCGACTCAAGGGAGGTTCTATCAAAGGGAGGAGCTCACAAAGAGTCACAACGTCCTTTGATAAAAACTTAGATTGTGCTAGGCAGAAAGTATGAAATAGATTCAAAGTGGGGAAAAACTAGTACATGTGTGAGACTATGTCTTAAATAGTGATCACTGATTTGGTATAGGGCTGGCCCAACTAAGTATAAAAGGAAACATTACTGTGGATGAGTAATCCACAGTAGAACATAACAGAAGATGGAAGAATGATAGGAACTATGAGGCCAAGATGAGAGACTTGGCCAAGGAGAGAGTGTTCAAAGTGAAATGGAATGACACACCTTTCAAGAACTGGTCTACAGTTGAATGAAGTGAGGACGAGATGAAACAACTAACAAGAAGTGGTGATAGGTAATGTGGACAATGTCAAAGAGGACAGTAGGTTGTGTGAATGAAAGAAGTGTGAGTGAAGCATAGAGAAAAGTGATTGTAACATTACCTCCATTGTAGAATTGAAACCCTGGTTCAATAAACACAAGATCCACTCCATCTTCATGGAAGATTTGGAGAGTTTGCTCCAAAGATGTTCAAGGCTTGGTCCAGGGATAAATGTTCAAATGGACAGTCATCTGCCACATGCCCAGATTGATTACAAAGTGCACATGATCACACTGGACAGAAGCGATCGGAATGTCCCCATTGACTGCAAAAACCATATTATGTGCAGATATACAAATATTGGGGGTGACCTGGTGCTACGACATGACAGTGCGGACAGGTGTAATGAGGGCAGTCCTCTCGATAGTGACCCAGAAGATGACAGCAAAAACATTCAGTTAGAGCAGAAGCAGCGCTTCAATGTACAATAGTGGGGAGTAGACAGGTGGGTGCAGAAAGGATGGTTACTCCGTTGGCACCAGGGATATGGTATGACTCTGACAGTCGTTGAAACAACCCTAATTGCTACTTAGAGCTTTCAGGTTACCACTAGGCGGCTTAGACTTAAGAGAGCAGATGAGGGGAATACCCAAGAGGATCTGACTGAGGATCCCTTGGTCGTCGATTCGGGTCCTTATATACTAGAATATATGTTTGTACGTATTTGGTCCATTATCCAAATAGAGGCGTGAACAGCCATAAGGCTGTGAAGCGGAGATTAAAACAATAAGACAAGCATGAGTTGTGTGGCATATCAAAATGGAAAAGAAGCATAATGCATAGCCATAAGGTAAAGGGTAGCAGTAATGAAATGCATGGGGCATAAAATGGAAGCGTACAAATAAAGTTAGGTTCTGTTTATTAAAGTTCAATTAGTCCTAAAGCGTCAAGTTGTGAGTCACACAATGTCAAGCATCATGCTGTCGTGAAGTCGTGAAGTGTTAGTGGGGTTTAGGGTAGGTTGGTTTGAACTTAGCGGTTAGAAGGATTAGGGAGTCGTGATGTCGTAACTTTGGGGTACTTGATTTGAGCTGCAAGCCTAACGACAAGCATTAGACTTGAGTGGCTAGTTTAACCTCATTGCGGAGGAGCTTTAATCAGTGTTTGAATAAGTTACGATGTTGCAAAAAGAGCGTTTGTAACACTATCCCCTCCTTATGAATCGCATTCCAGGCGATTGAAGGGTATTTCGGCAGGGCGTGTTAAGTTGGTTTGATTCTCATATGCTTCAAATAATTTAGAAAATAGGCTTTCGTCAATATTTATGACACGTGGGGCCGCCGGGTGTAAACGATGAAATTCCTTCACAGCGTCTTGCGCATGTGTTAGATTGGCTCTTGGCTCCCAAGTTCGTTCCATGTCGTCATAGCCTTTCCAGTGAATTAAATATTCCAGACGTCGACCTTTGAGTCGGGAATCTACAATGTAGTCCACCTCCCATTCGTTGTCTCTATCTTCTGTGACTTGCATGGGTCCCGGTCGGTACGGTTCTTGACCGTCCATTCGTTCTTTGTAGGGTTTAACCCGGGATACGTTAACAACAGGGTGGATTTTCATTGAGCGAGGCAAGCGTAGCTTGACTGCGTTTGGTCCCATTAACTCTATTATTTCGTAAGGTCCTAGCCATCTTTCGGAAAGTTTCTTAGATGCTCGCGTCAAGCGAAGGTTTTCCGTGGAGAGCCAAACTTTGTCTCCAATGGCATAGTCTGGTGCGGATGATCTATGTTTATCAGCGTTAGCCTTCATCCGTTCTTGTGCTTTTAATATATTATTGTAGGCTTCTTGCAGAACCGTTTTCATTTGCTCAGCAAATGTTTCTGTGGTGGGTGCCTTGGACGTCCCTTGTTCAAATCCCATTCTAGGGTTATATGAACGTGTAACTTCAAAGGGAGTCTTCTTGGTAGAAGTGTTATGTTTAGAGTTATACGAGAATTGGGTGAGGGCTAGCCAGTCAACCCATTCATGTTGTCGTTCTGCCGTGAATATGCGAAGATACTGTTGAACTTCACGATTCATTCGTTCCGTCTGCCCATCTGTTTGTGGGTGGAACGCTATGGAAAGACGGCAGTCTATGCCAAGATGCTTACAAAGCTCTTGCATTACGGCTGATGCGAATTGAGGTCCGCGATCAGAGATGATGGATTTAGGAAGTCCGTGATGCTTCCAGATATAATTTAGGTAGAGTTTGGCCGTGTCCAGGGCCATGCATGTCTTATGCATGGGAATAAATTCTACTTCCTTTGAGAAGCAATCTACGACCATCAAGATCGTGTCAAATCCGTGGGACTTTGGAAGGTCAGTGATGAAGTCTGCGGAAATGTGTTCCCATGGAATTTGAGGTGCTTCTAAAGGTTGCAATAGGCCTGCTGGGGCCTGGTTTGATCCTTTGAAACGTTGGCACCTGTCACAACGTTTCACATAATCTTTAACGTAAGTAGCCATTCCTGGCCACCAATAACTGCGCTGCAGTAGTTCTATAGTTTTCTCGTATCTAGGATGACCGGCAACTGGAGTATTGTGGTGAAGTCTGGTGACTTCCATACGTAGGAGTGGATACTGGGGTGTATCCGGAACATAGATTCTTTCATATTGGTCGTACATTAGACCGTCATCGTGGATTTTGAGTTGATTCTTTTCGAGTACCTTTCGGGTTTGCGTTTCTGTTAGGCACATGGTTGCATTAAAAATGCGTTGCTTAATTGAGACCCCTTCATCTGAGATCAGAAGTGTCTGTCTGATCTTATCCGGGGAGATAACAACGATTCCTTTGTTGTCATCTTTGATCCCTTCAAGGTGATCTTCTCGTCTAGATAGGGCATCGGCTTTCCCCATCGTGGTTCCAGCCTTGTGTACCCATATGCA
>JBBPTP010000178.1:0-29570 GCA_038094195.1 Pulveroboletus aff. carminiporus | reverse complement strand
GCTTTATTTCTCAAAGTCAAGTCACGTATCAAGGGTAACAAACCCTTGACCCACACTATCATTAAGTCACGATTCTTTTCATTTCCGTTTAGAAGTCCCTTGACTTCTATTCCCACAATCATAACAGACAACGTGTTCCATCATGCTTCCTAACTTCCATTCTCCCACACAACGTGTGTGCCTCATGTTATTAATTACCGTTATTACAAAGATACACCACAAGCTTATGCACGAACATTAAGTACAGCCCTACAATTACTCCTTATGGATATATGATTCCAAATACAGACTATTTACATACACAAATAAGTACAAATAGATACATACTCCATGTAGTATATAAAGCCAGGACTTTGATGCAAAGTCTCCAATCTAGTTCTCTTTGATACTCATCACTACAAGTGGGGAGTTCCTAGATTTAACCCTCTATTCTCTCACATCCTCTTATCTTTTGACATCAACGACTAGCAATCCTGTATAGGGTTGTTTATTAGTTTATAGTTGCTTCACTAACCAAGTATTCTTGTGCTTTCCCCTATAAATAAGAACTATTATTATTGCACATATCTCTGGTTCCTAGCTTGTATGCAAAGCTAGTCAAGTCAAGCCCTTGGTAAAGGATACCACAAGAGTAACAAGACACTTCTCTTGGGCAACTGCTATTGCCTCTTGATGGCTATGCCTTAGGGGTTTAGGGTTGTTTCAGTTGGTAGATTTGAAGGCTTCTTTGATGGCCTTGACAAAGTCAGTCCAAGTGCCCATAGTAATGGTAGACCTGGAGATACAGATTTTTCTGAAGGTATTTACCCAGTGAGCAGCAGGGTCTTTTGTCATGTATGACAGGGTAAAAGCAATTTTCTTCTTGTCAGTGTCGTAGACTTTTTCATTTGTGTCAAGATAAAACAAGACACTTCCAAGCCAAGGATCAAAGAGTTCCTCAGAACCATCATAGGGTTCCGGAGCATTAATTTTAAGTTCTACAGGTTTCAACAAGGAGAACATGGTAGGTAAGGAGGAAACTGAGAAGATTTGACCAGATTGTGATCATGAAGTAGGTGATGTCAGAGTAGGTGACCAAGGAATGTTTAGCAGAGCAAGATCTGGAGCGTCATCTTCCTGAAATAGGTCGATGTCAGAATCCAATTCACTATCTTCAGTGTTGAGGTATTTAGGAGGATGATCTGAGTCAGATCCTTGAAGATGTTGTCTTTGTTCTTGAGCAAGAAGAAGGTATGGCCAGGAAGGCCAAGTTAGATTAAATCACAATGAAGATATGATGGTGGTGGCATACAATGATGGCCAGCAAGAGGGAAGCTAGAGCTTTTGTTAAGCTTGGTCTGGATAGAGACAAGCAAAGCCCTCTAGAGATAATGGAGATGATGATGGACAAGGAGTCATGTGACAGAGGCAACAATGACAAGGATATGTCATGCTAGATGAGCAACAATGACAAGGGTATGAGGAAGTCATGCAATGAGCAGCGACTTAGTTACAAGGAAAGATACTATCACAAAAATAGCTCAGAAGTTCAGGAAGCATCCAATCAATATGGAGGATGAAGACACATGGGAGACAAATCAGAGAAGAGCTAGATTGAGATTGCTACTGAGGATACAAGGGACGATATCCAAGAGAGCTCTAGCTTAAGAAAGAAAAGAGAGATAGAAAACAGATCAGTTTAAGTAGTGAAGGATAACTTGCTGAGTAAGCAAGTCAGGTGATGGAATAGAATGTCATGGAAGATAAAAGAAGGAATCCATGACTGTGGCAGTACTCATGTGACCATAAGGGTATCTGCATGATGTGTAAGCGATAGAAAAGGAAAAAAAGAGTATTCATTATTATGGAAAGTCTAGGATAAGTCGTAACAGGAACAAGTGCCTGACTCTTTTGTGTGATGAACCTTTGTGTGAGGAGTGAATAGAGCAGGATATAACTAGCTAGGTAGCTATTCTCAGATTTGGAACTGCATATCAACCTGAGTTCTGTCTCCAGCAAAATACAGTAGTGTGAAAACCATCAAAGGCCATGTATAGATGGAGAAGTGATGCAGATGCAGTAGAATGACCTTCTGAAGATAAGACAAATTAGGAACTGTGCTATGGAGAAAGCTGCAGGCACTTTATAGGGCATCAATAAGATGTAGATATTTGAGATCTTTCATGTAATTCAGCATGGATTGGAACTCCTCCATGCCAAGTTGATAGGACTCAGGAATGAAATCTAGGGTGAGACATTAGATCTGCCAATATGGATGGATTCCATGAAATTTGACAGTGATAGAATACCAGTTGATGAAGGGATGACAAGTTTCCATTAAATAACACCCTGAGGGAAATGCTAGATCAAAGGGTTCATGTGCTGAGAGCTTCAATATTTGTAGGAGAGGTGCTTGTGAGGAAAGTTCAGAAGTAACAATTTCAGTGTACCAACCCAGAAATGCCAGAGAGAATTCTTGAATACATTCTACTTTGCTCATCACTTTCTCTACAAATTTCTCCCATTCCAGAAAAGTATTGTGGCCAAACATTGTATGTATCATCAATGGTGATTAGTCCAATCTGATGAATAACTCCTCTGTCCAGCATCTAATGCCATGAAAGGGTAGGCCCAAAGGTCAAGCAGTGCAGGACAATATTACATCAGTGATGACAAATATATGAAATGTTAACCCAAGTGGGTACACCCACATCAGATACATGGAAATTCTTATGGTAGTCATAAGCACAAAGGATGAATATACCTGCAAGAATTTCAGTTGGAAGGCAAGTGATGGGATAGAAGATATTTCCTTGAGTCCAGAGGCCATATTCTGATAATGGCAACAGAGCAGTTTCATTGTCAACCCCTGGACCTCAGTTGCCATATTTAATGTTGCAGTGAATGGTGAAGTTGACTGCAAGTTGCTTATGCAATGCCAGGTAGAATTTGGAAACTAACAGCAAGAGTACAAAGAATTGAAAATGGGGTCATGATGTTCACAGAGTGACTTACAAGATTAGTGCTGATACTCTAAGTCAGGATGAAGTTTCCCAACATGTACACAGGGTCAATTTCAAGTTGTGGATAGTTTGGACAGTTGTTCACACCCTTAAAGTATAGTTCAACAACCCAGTCCGGGTTGTGGTCCTATGTAGAGTCTCTTTGGGGAAAAGTAGGGGCCACCATCACCAATTAGTACACCTCGAGGCTGCTTGGCGGCTCACTTGGCAAGACATGGTCCGTGTGTTCATGGAACGTTCGAACAGAACAGCCTCCAGGTCGGGAATCACCGGTGTGCATGCTGGCAACTCTTGGCCCTAATACTGTAGTAACTGCACGAGTAGACTGGACGCAATCGTGAAACATAATAAAGGGGCTGAATTCGTAAGGAAGGAAAACATACGATAGGACTCATGAGTTTTGTTTTCGTTGGGTGCACGATCGTTTGAAACTACAAAGCTTGCCATTTCGGTCTATGTTATGCCGTGACGCCGTTTTACGCGTTATGTAAAAAGTTTCTAGAAATCGCGGAGTTGGATATAAGTCCTACCTGTTGGACTCGCCTCCCCTCATTTCCAGACCGATCTCCAAAGAACCACCGAGTGGCTTGCTGGTAATCCAAGTGAAACGTTCACCCTTACTCCCTGAACACTCCCCAAACAGTAGTGGGTTGCTTACTATTACTCTACTCCGCCGAAACTCATGGATACACCCCATCGTCTACACCAGTAATGGAACCAAGAGCGTCAGAGTCGCTCTTTGACTCCACACAACTTATGCTCTCCCCACAGTTGTCACAGACTGGTTCATCTTCCGCAGTGAGGGAACCGATGACTGAGGGGGGAGTCCATGGCAAGAAGTCTTCCCTTCAGGAGCGTGCTGCTACCCTCATGCAACCTCCAAGGAAGGTGGGCCCACCACCAACAGTGTGGCAAAGTATACGAGCTATTTTATTGGCGTCTTGTAAGCTGTCCTCGTGACCGGAGTATAGTCCTGATATTAATCTGTTTCTTATCAGATTTGAACGTGCTTCTCGTTTGTGTTCCGGTATCAGTGCGTCTTAATCTATTTGTTTTATTCATTTCCCCCCATGGGCTGACATCTGCTGGGCCAGTGGGCATTGAATTTCGCCTTGCCCAACCAGCACACCCTCATCTTTGTCTGTGCGTGGTCACCGCCTTCGTCGCGCTAGTTCTCGCTAACCACTAACTTTACCAAGTCTCGTTCCTGGCAATCGTCCCTCTCGCTAAGGTGGGCTGCCGATTTGAGGGTCCAAACATCGTATTTATGAACCACCAGTTGCTTGCTTTTGCTACCGACGAGTTGTCACTACGGGTCGGCCAAACGTTGGCTGGACTCATGAATGCGACACTGGTAAGTATGTCCGTCCTCTTGATAGAATTCATGACATTTTCTGTGCAGGGAAATGCGTATGTAGGCACTCTCCGTGTTCGTTCTAGGACTTAACTTTTTTACTTGTGTCGCAGCGTCGAACTTATCATTTCGGTGTGTTGAACTCTGTCTGTATGCTTACGCGTCGTATCCTCATGTCCCATCAGATCATTGCCTTGATCAAGTGTGAAATAGATATCGTGCAATCATCTCGTGAGTCAAAACTTCTGCCGGTTAGTTGGCTATTTTTCAACTCAACCTCTGCAAGTTGTCGGGTCCATTCTAAGCAATTTGTGTAAGCCTTTGATCGTATAACTCTCCTGCGTCTGGTTCATTTCGTCGCAGTACTTGTCCTCGGCATGTGTTTCTTCGCTGGTGGTTTGAGGTTCTCGGAGCAGGGTTTCGGGCTCAGTACGAGTTTCTCCATTGCTTTGTCACTCATACCGACGGAAACATGAACCAAAGTCGCGGCGCAGATGAACTCATCTCTGCTTACTATCAGTGTCATCGCTGTCCTTCTCCCTGGTGCTTTCATCCTGGCTCTCGAGAGATCCCCTGGTTTCGACCTAGCTTCTGTCGATCAACAAATCCTTCACATGAGTCACGGGGTGCGGTTACCTCCGTCAATTCGAATGAACTTATCTGATCACTTTGCAGGTTGCAATCATTCTGCTGTTCAGTATGGCTTGTTTCCAAGTCATGACTACGTGGTTAACGCAGATTGTTGCTTTTAGTTTACATATCCTATCTCTTCTTCCAGCTCATCTCTCACAAAAACCTTTATCAAGATGATAGCGAGGAGATTCTGGAATCGAAGAAATACAACGAAAATCCATTCAAGTTTAAGAGATTCCGTTCTGCAAAGCGACCTACCACGTCCCAGTACACTGACGCATCAACGGTCGCCTCCCCTCGATCACAGGTGCATTTCTCGGAGGCGGGGAATGGAACGGAACATGCTACCTCCGATCCAGAATCAGCAGATGCAGTTATGCCAACACAATCTGAGGAAACAGAGGAGCCACAAATGAGTGTTCCTGTGTCTGTCGGACTGCTGGTCGTTGTCACTGTGGTAAGTTCACCCACTTGTATTTGCACCCACCATGGCAAGAGCAATTGGTAACAAACTGTATAGGTTGTTGCTATTACAGCGGAGTTCCTAGTAGATTCCATCAATGGGTTGACCGACACTGGAGTTATCAGTAAGGGATTTGTTGGAGTTATCCTCCTCCCCATTGTAGGAAACGCTGCGGAGCACGTCACCGCGGTGATGGTCTCAGTCAAAGATAAGCTAACCCTCAGTCTGGGTGTCGCGGTCGGTTCCAGCATCGTGAGTTCTCGTTTACTTGTTTTCTGTAGACGTAAGTGTAATTAACGTTTCTTGCTAGCAAATTGCGCTTTTCGTCATTCCGTGGGTGTTCTCCCTCATTGATCTACCGTGTCGTCCGCACTTACATTCCCTACACCCGCTAATACAGGTTTATTGTCACATTGGGATGGATCCTCGATAAGCCCCTCACACTCCTCTTTGACCCTCTCCAGTCTATTGTCTTATTCCTTTCAGGTGTGTCACCAAGTTCTTCTTTCGTCCCCCCAGAGGTCCGTGACGTGTGGTGGCAAATGCAGTGCTCACCGTCAACTACGTCGTCCAAGACGGCAAGTCGAACTGGCTGGAAGGGACGATCCTTATCTGTACGTATTCTGTTCGTGGACTAATTTTTACTGACCCGCCCATGTTTGTCAGGCCTCTACCTCATCCTTTGTGTTACCTTTTGGTACTATCCCGGTACGTCACAGTTCCGGACAAACACAGTTCTGGTGCACGTTGGCATGATCAGTAGTGATCTAACATCATACACCCTTCAGGCACTGATCCCGTGCTGTCCTGTTAGAAGATGCGTTCGTGGTCCAGGTGACCTTCGGACTCGATCATAACCTTTTACTCTAAAATCGTTCGTCTACTATTCGACTTTACCCAAAACCTATTCACGCAACGAATTTCGGACCGTCGTATCACGATCATGTAGATAGTCACTTCCAGTGATTTTTTGGCCTTGAAGTTGTCCTGATCGACCAGTTTGGAACAATTTCTGATCCTGCTCCTTACTCGCCTGAAGTGGCGCACTATCGCGAGTGCGAGCTCAGCGTACGACTGGGGTCTATCAAGGCCAGGTTTTGTTGCAAGCCTGGCATGGCCTACGGTTTGAGTCTACACTCGTAGCACATGACAAGGAGACCAACTCAATCTGCGGGTATGATCCGCGCACTAGTTTATACCTTCGCATCGCACCTGACATCCACGAGCGCCGCAGCCTGGTCAAATTCCTTCGGGCTGCTTTTCGTGGCTCCGATAATCTGAAACGTGCTGCGGGATTTTCTGGGGTGTACCACTTACATAAGTACCATGTATTCAGTACTAAACACCGCCCAGAATGGAAGCTGAAGTTGAACATCGGAGGTGTTTACTATCCAGACCAAACAGCTTCCGCACACTGGTTTTGTCGTAACATCCCCCAAAGGCTATTCCTCTCATGTCGGTAGAAGATCATCAAGAGCCGTCATCTTACAACGCTGGCGGTGAATCTATCGATGTTTCACAAATCCGGCCGTGTCCCATTATCTCGAGCAGCGACTCGTTAGAAGATGGTGAGATTGTGGAAGGTCGCCTTTCTAGCATCTCATCGCGGTCCCTACTGCAACAATCGAAAGACAAACTACGTCCGTGTTTGCCCAACCGGGGCGGGGCTTCGACGACAGCTTTCCCAACCACAGCGCCTACTTCCAGCCCGGCTCCCGCAGCTGAGTCTAGTAACTTTCGTTTTCGTGATTAGTTCTTCTCGATCACTTATATGCTTGGTCCCAGTGACGAAGGAGGACTTGGACCGGGCCAAGTCGCTCGTGTTGGATCTTCTCGGTTGGGGCGTCACTCCTGAGTATCTTGTCGAATGTGGTCTCTCTCCAGGTGCCATCTATAGGATCTTCACCGACCTTCGACTTCGTCTTCCCAGCAACTTAGAATTATTGTCTCCACCCCCGCCCCATCATGAGTCATCATGACTACCTTCTCTTCTGCTGCTGTACAGCAGAATCGCGCATCATTCTTTGCAAGCATGTCTTATGTTTATTCGATGTGTTCCCAGCTGCGTTGATATCCATCCCTTACGAACACTTATTCAGGTGTACATCGATCGCACTGTGCAGTGAAGTGACCGAGTGCCGTGGGGTTGTCCTTATTCCGTCCATTGAAAACTTTCACCATTCGCAATGGTCAGTTCCGGTTACTACAGTGATTCGTGGAGCACTTCTGTGGGGAGGCCGCGAATTTCCAGAGCCATCCGTGCATAGCTAATCCATCAAATACTTTGGGCATTGAGGCTAGCCAGTTTGTGGTGTGTCTCAAGTGTAAGTATATTCATATACTTCTATTCCATTAGGGTGGCTCGAGGCCAGGCACATTTAGGTTTCTGGACAACAACCGTGCCTAACTTTAGTGGCAAATGCTCATCCTAGGGAATAAAACTGGATCAATGCCAAGTATGTTATTTTTCATGTATGCTTCGGTCGTTGTGATACGAACGTTTCCTAACACTATCCACTATTCGAGAGGCATGCATAATTTCTGCTGTACATTTCTATCCATTCGGGGGCTTTCTCTTTCAGGCAGGGGAAACGAGTTCCTCAAGATTGATCAACCTCCCGTTACTGTTCAACGACGCCTCGATGATCGCTACGTCTCGAAGAGCACCTCTGGGACAGCCCAGTCCATCCTCCTTTCCTTCCAGGGCCGCTGCAAAGAAACTTGCCAACTCTACCTCAACTCCCCTGACCGGTTCGTCGATTACTTCTTCCCTCTCGGGGCCGAGTTTTCCATCCGCGCCCCGGGTTACGGACTTGATGGTAACACGGAAAACGGACTTTTCCTCTCCTGTCACTGGGTCTTTTACCCTTGTTGGGTTAACGGTGAGGTACCCATCTGTGCCTGTGATGATAGTGCCGTTCCCAACTGACGAACGCGATTGTGTTGGTGCAGCGACGCTCAATTCAAAGATGCCGTGGGAACCATCCGCAGCTTTGATGATGGCATTAATTGTATCTTGTGGTGCGAGCCATTCCACGTTCAACGAAGCGAAACCTGAGAGATGTGTCAAGGGACTAGGAAGGATGACTCGCAGTGCAGCCGCTGAATGCTGGGAAGTCGGGAGTCATGCATGCGTCATCAAGAATTTCGCAAGAATGGACGTACGACTCCTCCATCGAGCTAAACTCGCAGTAGGGGGTGTCAGGTCAATTTAGCGTTCCATGAATGTCGCCTTGACTTACCATGAACCCTCCTTGGTACTTCGGAGTATGCCGTTGGTCACAGATTACCATCAGACAGTGAACTCGACTGACTTACCTCTGGAACAGTGCGCCATGGTGTTTTGCACCACTTTGACTCCTTATCTATGTGACCGACGCCCTGCAGGCTAAAGAAGATCACCTTTCCGATTTTTCCAGTGCGGATTGCCTGTGCGGCGGTAGTGTATCCCGGTTCGGCTTCCCAGTTCTCTGCGACCCTCCAGACTAACCCCTTAGGCTTATATTCTGCCTCGTATGTTGCGATCAGTTTCAACCCCGAGGCCACATCTGGCGCCACTGGCTTTTCACTGATAACATGCTTTCCGGCTGCTAGAGCCTTGAGGACGATATCGGGCTGTAGCGTGATCGGTAGCACTACGATAACGGTCGAAATATCAGATCTTGCAAACAAGACGTCAAGATTTGTTGATGCGTCGCCGTCATGATAGATCTCCGGCCGGTAGTGAAGCAAGTCCGCTGCTTCATCGGCCAGCTCCCTTGCACTCTTCTCAGATCGCGAATAAACCGCCTTGAGGTTTGGCGCCAGAGATCCGAGGGCTTTGAGGGCTGGTAAGTGCGCTGTGAACTCAACCGCGATGTGATGAATCTTCGGACAGAACCTATTCAAGATATGCTTCTACACACCTTCCTTGGCGAAGATGCCGCTTCCAAGGATGGCAACGCCAGTGCTGGCTGTTCCGGACATTATGGTAGTAGAAGGGCGACTTGTGATGTGCTGCGAGGCTAAAGGAGACCAAGGATGGGGACGTTATAAAAGAACTTGTTTGACCGACATTCGGAACCACATCGTGGGTAGCGGCAAAATGTCGGACGGCATGTGGCCACCCGTCCTGGACCCCCGGAACAACCTTGGTCGCAGTAGTCCCCTCGCAAATCGCCGCTACACGAAAAATTATCGGTCGCTCTCTGTGTTTTATAATTGCCCATCCCCAGGCACGTGGCGAATCGCAATGTGCTGACTGGCACAAGGAACTTCATGAGATACGGTCAAATCGGCTCTTCACTGATTTCCCGTGGATTGCAGGTTGGCCTTGACATTCACGCATGCAACTGTCGGAGTCAGGCGCTGTTGCTGCAAGACATCACCTGGGGTGTTTCGCTAACGGCAAGCAGTTTTCATTTGCCTACATCAATGCCTTTCCAGCGAGTTTCCAGGTCGACGACTCGACGTACGTTACGGACGTAGTAAGCTCATCTGGGCAAGCTTCCTGGAAGGACGTTGGATGGTCTCGATGGTGATGTTGCTAAGCACTCGTACGGACTCTAGAGGGAGGATGTGGCGCTTTTGGCACAGTACGGAGTGAGCTCACACCGCTTTTCGATCTCTTGGTCACGTATCGTACCCTTGGTGGTCGTAACCATCCCTTCAGCCCCATGGGGACCGAGTAGTATCCCTACTTGATTGATGCTACTGGAGGATGGGATCATCCACATAGTACGTCCTCCGACTGTTGCTTTTGTGATTCCTGTTGCTGAATGCCATACTTAGATCTTATCATTGGAACTTGCCACAGACGTTGCATGACCGATACGGCGGATGTCAAACAAGGATGAAATTCTCTAGGATTACGCCCATTGTGCTAGTGCGTGTGCCTGATTCCGCTCCCGAATGTCCGTTTGTATTTCCGTCGTGTTCAGGTCTGCTTTGAGGGCTTTGGTACAGAATCAGACACCGCGCACTATGGCAATTGGATATTGTGTTGATCCGCCGTTCACACATTCCTCATAGGCTGGCTATAAACGAACTGTGGTATATCTCCGTCCTTGGATACAGGAGACGAGTCTTCGCAACAGGAAAATTAAAGTGATCGGGACAGATCTCCAGAGGTGAGTCCACGACGGAGCCATGGATTTAAGTGATAATCGGTCAAAGTGAGACAGGTTCCTGAAAATCACCAGCCTTGCGTGTCGGACATAGGGTGGTTTTGTTGCATACCTACGCTATCAGGATGTACTGCAACGAATTCAATTCAAACCAAAACAGTAAAATAGGGATCCATCAAGATCGCGGCTCGGCAATACCATATGACGATAGTCCGCAAAGTGCGTATACATCTACCTTCCTTTCTTTTACCAATACTGAAGCTCACGTGTTTTCTTGCTCAAGATGTAGTCGCTGTGCAACATGCTCTTGATGCAGGCGTCAGTAAGATGGACTATAAACTACTTCGACGAGGTTCTACAGAGCTTATGGGAAAGCGTGCAAGTTGATTTGCCATCCAAGCCTACCTGTGACCTCACTTATTTGCATGTGGCTAAATCTGTAACAGGACCCATCTATCTTGGCCATTATCTGGCGTACTTGAAGCGGATGTTAGGGGATTGTCTTGCGGACCTTTGGGCCGAGGAGCCGGTTGTTAAAGGACCTTCGGACTTCTATATAGCATGAATACCTATACAACGAATTTGCGTCGTGAGCCTTCTCTACAGATGCCGAAAATAATGTCCTGATTCGTTGATCTGACGTGTCCGCTAGGCGCCGGTGGAGATGATGAGTTTCAAGGCTTTGTAGAGTACACCTTCATCCGACACAACGGCATCCAACTAGGCACACAAGATACGTCACCATGTGATCGTGTGGCCATCTGACCTGCTGAAAGATCCGGAACTCCCCTGTACATTGTACATGGCTGCAGGTCTGAGTTATTACTGCATATTGGGAACTGGTGATGTTGACGATTCTTCTGTCTCTAGGTCCACAGGGTTTCCGCACATTTGTTGCATCGCGTGCCTCCTTGTGGGAAACTACAAATTGACGGTAGTAATACTTAGCTTCTGAACTGCGTTTGGGAGGTGCGAATGGGTCGATTCTCCGAGTCCTTCTGAACGCAGCACTCGTATCTCCGTATAGCGTTACCGCCTTCCTATCTAGCGAGCACGTCGATCGGGTCTTCCACAGCTGAGAAGCTTTGCCAGCGTCGCTCAGAATGGCTTTGCAATCAAGGATGAGAACTCGAAACCGATAGAAGGCTATTGTCGCGTTGGTTACTTCAAACGCACCACTGCAACACTGGGAGGAGCAGCCGTCCTCGAGGACGTTGTTGGCGTCCGGGCATACTTCCCATGGAGTAAGTATCCGCGAGGCGTGGTTTGATCGGTTGTAACACGTCCCCTTTAGACAATCTTGAGTGGTATGGGTAATAAACGGCTTCCCCGAAACAGTGTTGCTAACCTCTATCGTGCACGGGTTCGACGGGTATCTCACCAGATTCGGAGTAACCTATGTGGATTGTGAAACACCGAACCACTATCCCAGGGAATCTGCGAAATTCCTCGTCAAGGTGAAAACATACGTCTCATGACCTGGTGTGCCTGTTAATTGCCTGCGGTAGTCCGGGGAGAACATTGATTCCGGACCGAAACCATTAGATGGAGCACTTCTAGCCTTTGACAAACGATCACCGGCAACCTTGGCTTCGAGGGACCGTGTATGGCGCATGTCCTGGAAGCGTGGCTCTTGGCATGAATAGAGCCGTCCGATGTCATAAACAGGGGCTGCTAGAAGGAACCGACAGCGTTCTCTTTTGCGTTGTTCGCTCGCGACATTCGCATGGGCTTGGCTGCTGTGTTGAGCGAGCTTGCTTCTGTCCACGCTTATTTCATGTTGACCTGTCGAAGTTGTAATTTGACATACTGCTCCGGCTTGTACACTTACGCAACCCGTCTTCTAATGGACCACGCCTGGCCGACGTTTTACCTGTCCGCTGGGTGGCGACCGGCGTGTGTGCGCGGGTGGTCGGGGTCTGACTCGGACCAGCTACAGAAACACACGCTGTCACCGAGGTTGTTTGAGGTGGAGCAATCACATCACTGGGGCTACAATTCTGAAACTCCACCCGTTTTTATACACTCGACCTTGAAAAATAACCTCGTCCAGCCCAACCAATAAGCTTGTCGCGCCATGGCCAATTACCCGACGCATCCCTATGCCACGATGCCATCGCAGGCTGCAAACCGCCCTGACATCGACCACGACCAGTCAAACGACGACGATGCGGCAGGAAAGAAGAAGAAAACGACAAAGAGACGCAAGGTCAATCACGCGTGTCTCTATTGTCGTCGCAGTCATATGACGTGCGACGAGGGCCGGCCATGCCAGCGTTGGTGCGTGCGATCTCAAATCGTCGGGTCCTCCTCATCCCGCGTGACCGATGTTTCCACCAGCATCAAGCGTGAAATAGGACATCTGTGCCATGACGAACAGCGCCCGGCGAAGAACAAACAAGATACGACCGTACCACCGAACAGCGCCGAAACGTCGCGGATCATACCTCGTGCGTGATGCTGGATTGTTCCTCATCCGTGGGTTTAAGTATGACCCAGAACCAGCATACGGGAACGCCGCTCTGCAACAGCCCTCGAGTTCCCCTTGGTCCATGAACGTACAGCAGAACGCATTTCTCTACCAGCCGGAGACGCTCGGTAACGAGTTTTCTGTTCTCAGGTGCGTGTCTGCGCGAGACCGCTTTCGGAGGTTTTCTTGTTGACGTCGACCTTGCGTTAGCGACTTTTTGGAGACGCTCGACGATGGGTCCTTCTTTACCTCGCCTCAAACCGTGGCACCATCCCTCATGTCGGCGCCTGCGTACACACAGGCTGACCCAACAGCAGACGGCGTCGGAAACATATACGTCGCCCAACCGACACCGGCTACCAATCCATCGAGGGGTACGACCGTCGAACCGAGTGCAGCTCCACCAGAGGAGCCTGCGCCCCCATTGCTCCCGTCTGCCACCAAGACAGAAAAGTTCCTTTTGACTGCAGCAGATCAAGAGTCTGGTTCGAGAGATGAACGCTTGAACCGTGTCATCCGAAGCAAATATGAGGCAGGTTTGCTGAAGCCCTACGACTACGTCAAGGGCTACGCTCGCCTTTCGAGATGGATGGACCGCAAGTGTGTTTATTCATAGTCGACGGGAGTCGCGTTGTAACGAACCTGCTCTAGCGTTTCTCGACAATCGAAGCAGCAAATTCTACAGCCCCTATCTGTTCTCCGGCCAAAGTTTAGAGTAAGCTGGACGGACTGAGACGAATGTCCCCCTCTTACCTCCATTTGCATAGGCTGTCGCACAGTCTCTCCGGGACATTGTTAGTATAGCCTTCATACTGTCACTACCCCCTTTTCCAACCACTTTCTCTACAGGACTTGGTCTTTATCGAGGAGGCTTTTGAGCGCATGTTGCTCGATTATGATCGTGTCTTCTCAGCCATGGGCGTGCCGGCATGCCTTTGGCGTCGAACTGGCGAGATATACAAGGGAAACCGCGAATTCACCGAGTTAGTCGGCGTCGACGGGTATATGATGCGCGACGTGAGTCCATCCGTGTTCGTCGATATGTTACTCTTCTCAAATGACCGGTAGGGTCGCCTTTGTATATATGAGCTAATGGCAGAAGAGTCTGCTGTGAATTACTGGGAGGTGCGTCACTATCATCAGCGAGTTGTGCACGCATTTCATGTCAACAGAAATACGGCCACGTCGCGTTCGATTCCACCCAGAAAGCGGTGCTTACCTCTTGTGTGTTGCGTTACAAGCCTCTGATCAACACCTCGCCGGACCGGAAGAAGCTAGTGGGCGAGGACTCTCCGAGCGAGGAAGGTTTCATCAATTGTTGCTTTTCATTCACGATCAGGCGAGACAAATGGGGGATTCCGAGCATGATCGTTGGTAATTTCATCAAGTGCTGATCCCATACTGTCCAAATAATTGTGGAATGTGTGCCGTCTCACCGGTATTTATTAGACGCTTGCTTGATAGTTGTTATTGTAATATTCATGGATTCACTGTCTACGTAGCACAACATCGATCTTGTCTCATATGCTTTCATTCACCCATCTCTTCCGGTGGTGGGCCCTGTTGCTCCTTTTCTTTGCGTGTAGCTTGCACGACGTCGTCAACACGGAGCAGCATGCGGGCAGCCTAAAGAGTGTTAGTCCGTCATGACTGGAAGCGGGGGGTCACTAACCTCGATTGCCGTCTTGAGTACTTGGATCTAAACTTGCAGTCAGAACGACGGAAAGTCAAGTTCGACAGCGCCACGACGCACCTTGACGCTTGCGCTCTCGTACAAGCCATAGGACTTCATATCCACGATCTTGCCCGTGTCACCATCCACGCCCCACGAGTGTTCTCCATTTGCGTGTTTCGCTCTCAGCTCGGTCAACACTCGGATCGCGTTCCCCCCACTGTTCTGCACGAGCGTTCGAGGAATGACCTCCATCGCGTCCGCGACGGCTCTAAAGGGCCAGCCTTCGACGCCAGTCACGCTTCTTGCCTTTGCGTGCAGTCCGACGCTGATCGCCATTTCAGTCGCACCACCGCCGGGTGCGAGGATGGGATTGAAGTAGACATTGCGCGCGACGGAGAGGGCGTCGGCAAGGTTGCGGTCTATTTCATTGAGGATGTCTTTCGAGGGTCCACGAAGAAGTATTGTGCATGCCTTGGGATTCGTACAGGCAGTCAGGAAGGTAAAGTATCTGAAACGGGACACGATGAGGGATCTAGAGTAATGCGCAGTGGACCAGAGGCACGCACTCGTCTCCTATTTTTTCGATATGAAACAGTCCACATCCGGTCCCCACGTCGGATTCCCGGAGATCTTCGACCCGGTTGACGATGGTGGCGCCAACAGCAAGCGCGATGCGATTGTTATCGGACTTGCGGACACGTCGGATAGCGGAGACATTGGCCCTCTCAAAGACATACTGAGCCGTATCTAAACGCGCCGTAGCTAAGGCGCAATTCGTGACATCGCGGGAACAAACAGACCTGATATACCCTTTTCGGTGATGACGAGGTCGGGCCTAAATTCGAGTATGCGCTTGCACTGCGCAATGACTTGCTCTTCCTCGATTTCTTGCGCACGGGCCCAGTCACTCTCCTTGGAAAACTCCATGTTCGTTTGACTCTCGCCCTTTTTGTATTCCAGCGGACAGTCCAACAATACGATACGCGGACGTTGTATCCTCCGGCGCATGTTGGGGTGGGTGATGTCCTTGTTGAGGAGGACGCCATCCAACACGCGCGATTCCTCGATCGAACCGCCCGGAATCTTTTCTATGCGTGCATATCGTTTGATATCGACGGTCTTGTGTCCATTTTCTTCCACCGCGACGGTTCGAACGGCTTGAAGAGCGAGACGGCACATGAGGTCGGACCAGCGGGCGACAAACTTGGTTCCGATCGACGTTTTGATGAGCGAAAGCATTTCTTCGTCCGAAGACGTGTCGATGGGAATAGATATCTTGTTTATTATCTCTAGTGACTCCTTGAGAGCCTTGTTATATGCCGAGATGATCACGACCGGGTGGATGTCGCGTTCGAGTTGAGCGAGAGATTGAGCAAGGATTTCGCCAGCTAGAGGGACGTTAGGATGTTATTTGCGTATGTACCGGACGGATAGATACCCAGAATGATCACGCTCGTCGTTCCATCGCCGCATTCTTCGTCCTGCGTCCGACTGAGCTCGATCATATTCTTGGCAGCGGGGTGAGCGACGTCGATCTCACGCAGGATCGCGTTACCATCATTTGTCAGTCTTTAGACGTGAGAAGAGTAGGAAAGCGACTTGGGTGAATGACTAACGTACAAGATACCGCCCATAGGATCTAGTATCATCTTGAGCATGGCCTTGGGCCCTAGGCATGTGCGAATTACATCGGCGATCGTCTAGTTGGGAGAGACACATGCGTTGAGAAGAGAACGTAATGGAAATGGCTCCTTGTCCAACCTTGGCTGCGGTGATGTTGGAAATCTGAGCCTTTCTGCCCGACTGCCTCTCGGGCGCAGTGTCTGGCAAGCGAATCGATCAGCGCCAAAAACAAAGGACAGCGAGGCGGGCTCGCACTCATGACAAAGACTGGAGTTTGTCCTGCCTGCATCTTGGTCAGTCACCGCTTCGTTGTTGGCGTTGGATGCGAGAGGGAAGAACTCGAGAGTATGTGATCAAGTCGCGTTCATCTCGTGACAGCCATCACGTGCGTGTGACACTACACTTCCAACATTTCGCTTGTAACGTACTATACAACAGAGGCATCCTTTACTTATGCGCCCATGATACATTTAAATGTGCCAGTCCAAGCGATCAGCCCATTTTCCGGGTAAAAGTTGCGATATTTGTTCCACATCCTTGTCGCCTCTTCCGGACAGACACTGATTTTCGAAAGCTGAGGCTCGCGGGCAAGGAAAAACACGCAAGTGCACTCACGATGACGAGGCTCGTCTCCTTTGGGAGTGTTTTCGCTCTGCGGATCCCTTCCCACAACGCGTGCGATGATTCGAGTGCTGTACATATGGGCGGTTCATCAGTCACCACTTTCGACCACGAACACAGAGATCTGACCTGGGATAATGCCCTCGAGCTGTGTGCACAGACGGAATCCCTTCAGTGCCTCTTCATCGGTCGCAGCAACATACTCTGCGCGCCCGCTATCTTTCAGCCACGAATGTTCTGGTCCCACGCCAGGATAGTCCAGTCCCGCACTGACCGAGTGCGTCTCCTTGATTTGACCATCGGGCGACTGCAAGATATAGGTCCGCACACCGTGAAGGACACCAGGCTTTCCCCTGCCAAGAGTGGCGCTGTGGCGATCACCATCAAGACCTGGGAGGGAATTGAGAAACAGGGTGCGTCAGAGTTGCCCGGTTGCTCTTACCCTCGCCGCCCGCTTCGACTCCCACGAGATGGACACTCTTGTCTGGAATGAAATCGTAGAAAGATCCGATCGCGTTACTACCACCGCCGACACACGCAACGATGATATCCGGCAGCTTTCCAGTCGCCTCTTTCATCTGTGCTTTGATTTCGCGACCGATGACTTTCTGGTAGTCTCGAACAATCGTCGGGAAGGGGTGGGGACCGAAGCACGAGCCGATCAGGAAGTGGGTAGTGGCGAGGTTCGTGACCCAATCGCGCATTGCTTCGTTGACGGCGTCTTTTAGCGTCTTTGAGCCGGACTCGACAGGAACGACCTTTGGAGCAGATCAGCGAGGTGGTGGCTCGGAGATTGAACCGAACGATCTTACCGTTGCACCAAGCATTTTTATGCGGAAGACATTGAGAGCTTGTCGGCGGACATCCTCGGCGCCCATGTATATCACACACTGCATGCCGAAACGTGCACAGACAGTGGCAGTAGCAACACCATGCTGTCCAGCGCCAGTTTCCGCGATGATGCGTGTTTTCCCTAGTCGTTTGGCAAGGAGTATCTAAAAATATGATTAAACTCTAACGTCGTTGGAAAATCTGATGGTACAGACCTGTCCGACAGCGTTATTGATCTTGTGCGATCCAGTGTGGTTCCTGAGCAAAGATCAGTTTCATCTTTCACAGCGTTGGTTGCACCCTCACAAGTCTTCTCGCTTAAGCCAAATCTGGGCACCACCAGCGTACTTGGTGAGGCTTTCCGCGAAGTACAATTTCGAAGGGCGGTTCATATAGCCATAATGGCTCTCGAATTCGGCCCAAAAGGACGGATCGTTGAGCGTAGCATTGTGTGCTTCCTCGAGTTCGACGAGGCAGTCGAAGAGAGCTTCTGGGACGTATTGGCCACCGAACTGGCCAAACCGCGGGGGAAGGATGGTCGATCCGATCGGCCTATCGATGCCCTGGACGACAGGGAAATGATATTTCGAGGCCTCCTGGCCATTATTCACAGTCGCGTCCCCTTGGCCCTTGCGTGTGATCTCCTTGCAAAAGTTTTCAACAACTTGAGGAACCTGATCGACGGGGGATTGTTTGATGATGGTGACGAAGCGACTTCCGACGACGACGCCGTCCGCTCCTGCTTTGACAATAGCCTCAAAGTGTGCACGAGTCGCGACGCCAAATCCGACCGCGAGAGGGACAGTGGTGTGTTTGCGTATCCGCGCTATGATATCCGGGAGTTCGGCGTTTATGACGCCTTGAACCGATGAACCCGTAGTGCCCATCTTCAAGCATTCGTTTAGATGAAGTCACGTTAATGAGTAACATTTCACTTGCCCGCGAGACGACATAAATAAAGGTGTCGGCGATCGATGTGAGGAATGGAAGTCGAGTAAGCGAGGTGGAGGGGGCCACGAGCGGGATATAGGAAAGACTAGAGGTGCGTCAGCGGTGTGCGTGAATGCTAAATGCGGGAACCCTACCCAGCTTTCGCGCATTTCTCCCGGAATGTAAAGGCTTCTTCGGGTGGAAGGTCTACCAAGATGAATCCGTTGGCGCCTGAATCCCGCGCGTCTTGCAGGGCCTTGTCCTCTCCATATGCAAGAATAGGGTTGTAGTAGCCTAAGTTCACAGCATCAGCATGGTAAAACGTCAATGGAGATATTGGCAGGCGTACCCATAAGAACCACGGGAGCCGTCAAACCCGTGTCTCGGGCTTCTTTTATTTGCGCAAGGATCAACGGATAATCAACGCCATTTTGGAGAGCGACCTGTCGTCCACGTTAGAGACGGAGAAAAATGTCTATCGAAGCGTTTACCAGATTCGTCTCCTGTATGGCGTGGCCGTCCGCGATGGGGTCCGAGAACGGCATACCGACTTCAATGATGTCGGCACCGCCGGCCTGCATCGCCAAGAGGATAGGGACTGTGTCGTGGGTCCTTGGGTAACCAGCAGTGACAAAAGTGACCAAGACATGACTGCCCTGCAGGATAACGACGGTCAACACCCTGCGACATGTCTATCATCGGATGTGCACAAACCTGTGCGCGCTTTGTTTGGAATACCGCTTTTATCGCGTCCATGTTTTTAGTGGAGTCGGTAGGATGGGAGAAGTTTGATGATTTGATGGGCTAATAAATACGACAAAAGGCGATCTGTATGAATTCCGAGACACCGGGTTTTTATGAATCAGCGTTCGAGTCATGCAGTCCGCAGTGGTCGCGGCATCGGGTGAATCTTCAAGTTTTCTGATCCTGCAAGTAACAGCCCACCCACGATGCATCAGGTATGGTATGAGAGAGGTCGGAACATCATTACCGGCCTGAAGCGAGGCATTTCACGCGCTCTGGTAGATATCTCCACCGGGCGATGGACTGCACGCCAACACATCACAGCTGGAAGAGCGATGCCAAGTCAAGGTGCCGTGCACACCGAAAAGTTCGGGTGGACATCACGCTGAAGATGGAGTTGTGCCTCAGTTCAACGCGATCCGTGGATGGGATGGTTCTGACGCAGAGTGTAGCACCGCCTTGACAAGGTCCAACTGCCAACAGCGTTAGCGTAAGACCCACTTCACTCCCCACTATACCCGCTCAACGGCCGGTCACGCACAATGGAGTCGGTAATCGCCAAATCGCCAATACAACCGGACAAAACGTCGAGTATGTCCCGGATTGTCGTGCTCGTCGGATCCACCCTCGTCGCGCTGGGCTCAGGAACCAACTATGTGAGTGTACTCAACACCACGCGATGCATGCCGCTAAAAAAAAGCTCTGAACAGATTTACTCTGGTGCGTCGTCTTTTGTTTCCAAGTTTCCGTTTCCATCAACGTCCCCCACTAGCCTATGCGCCTCAACTCGGTGCCCGCCTTCGGATATCACATACGCAACTTAATGTCATCGGTCTCGCAGGAAATAGTACGGATTCGTAAATGTCCTCCCTGGCCACTTGTTAATCGATACACAGTGGGCGGAAGCATCTCTGGCCCTTTCTGGGGTCGTATCGTCGACCGCAAGGGCTCACGAATCCCACTCATTAGCGCGTCAATCTGTCTCCTCGTCGGCTACCTAGGTATCAAACAAATGTACGATGATGGCGTGGGCAATGGCACGACCGCTTCACCCCTCCATGTCGCATTACTTGTTGCGTGCAGCTCCATGACAGGGTTGGGCGGCAGTGCAGGGGCCGGCGCCGCCATTAACACCGTCGCAAAGAGTTTCCCGTCCAGTGCTGTACGTGACATTTCATCTTCGGTCTATGCGAGTACACTGCTGATTTTCGTTAGCGCGCCACTACTACCGGTCTCGTCATATCTGGTTTCGGGCTCTCAGCTTTCTGGTTCTCGCTGCTCGCACACACTCTTCCCTGGCGATACATCTGCCCTCTTGCTCATTCTAGCGCTCGGGACGACTATCCCGATGCTCGTAGGTCTGGTCGTTGTCAAGCCTGTGCCGCTGCATCCGGTGGGTTCGCATATCATGAAAGATGGGTATAATTCTGTCCCGAGCGAGGACGGTGTCGTCTTTATTGGGGAGGCGCAGGTAACATTGGATGCAGAGTCAGATGATGAGCTAGAAGCAGAGACGGATTCTGTACCACTTCTACCCCTCGAACACCAGCATGATTCGTGTAAGGTCCCTGTCACACCCTCCTCTGCCGAGTTGAACTCTCCAGTGAGTCTGCACCGCGAACGAAGCGTTGGGGATAAAGATGGGTTGCCAGATATTCACGGAAGGCGACTCTGGGTCACTCCGGACTTTTATCTCATCTGCACCATCGTGGCAATATGTGGGTATTTGTTCTAATGAATCTCTGTAATGGACGCTTACATTCTTTTCTACAGGTAGCGGCACTGGTCTCATGTGTCAGTACATTGACTTTGTTGAGAATATTCCAACTCATATTCCCTCGATAGATATAAACAACGTCGGTTCGATTGCGCAAGCACTTTACGCCGAGACACATACCATCTATGATGATGTTGAAGCGTCCAAGTGGCAAGCTGCCCAGGTATCTATTCTGAGCTTGGGAAATTTTGCAGGACGTGTTCTAATCGGTAAAGTCTATGCCCCTCTTGCTTGCCTGGTCCTAACCGATGTCTTCTAGGTTTAATCTCAGATTTCATGCACGTCCGCCTTCGCATTCCACGAGCCTACTGTCTCTGCATCGTCTCGTCGCTCTTCATCATCTCTCAGGTGACTGCCATCAGCGTCTCCTCCGTCGAGGCATTGTGGGCAGCGACCCTGCTGTTGGGGGTTGCATACGGATCCTTGTTCGGGTGCTGTCCATCGATCGTCATCGAATGGTTCGGGTTGGGCAAGTCCAGATTTCCGTGCTCGACGACTTGAATCGCATAACTCACACTTCCTTTCTAGCACACTTTTCCGAAAACTGGGGCTACGTCACCTTTTCTCCCATTCTGGGGGGTAACCTCTTCTCCCTCATTTTTGGGCACTATTTGGATGCACACGTACGAATGCGGGAAGCACACGCCTCGTTGGCGATGCGTGTCTGGAGTTTAGCATCGCGGGAACTACCCTCTGAACATCAGTGTTTTGATGGCAAAGCGTGTTACTTGGGGAGTTTGCAGGTGACCCTTGTTGCGTGCATCATGTCCCTTGGATTGAGCTGGTGGGCTGGGATTAGAGACGGACACAAGGTTAGGGCTAGAAGTGCACCCGTTGAAGCGTAGAACTCGGTGATAGACTAACTGCGACCCATCTGAGGAGTGGCCGCGTATATATTATAAGTCAACGCAAGGGAACTCCTGCACTCAAAATGCGACCGGGATCGACAAGATATTAGACTCCGATATTGAGATGAGGCTACAAGGCGAGGTGGGGTTGCCCATCTTGGCACACTAACCGTACGAGGGCGATGAACTCACGTTCTATGCTCGACCGTATCGTATGTGCACACGATCCTTCAGCGACGGAAAATGTTCGCGACGTAGAACACGAGTCGATGTAATGTAATACCATACGAAACATGCACGCAAGTGGTGTGCCATATACTATCTCCTCCATTTCCGCCATATATCACGACTTGAGCAGCCAGGGTTTGTTGGTGAGGGTCCAGTCGTCAATGATTTTCCAGAAGTGCGCTACTACCGACTTGTCGACGTGTCTTCGGTGAGGATCGATCTAGCAAGCGACGTTCGCGTGAGTCGAATTAATGAAAAAGGGCTGGGGCGCTACCTTGAGCTCCGTCACATTCCAGTCCTTGATCTTTGCATTGGGCGGATCGTTGGCCCACGTAAAGTATATGCCTTTAACTAGTCGCCCACCAAGGAACACCGAGCGTCGGTCCTTTTTCCACAGACGACGGGAGACTGACGCACCGTGATGGAATAATGTTCGTGGTTCATTCCACTTGTACGGTCGGAACTGCCAGGCCTGACCTGTCGTCATCACACACACGACGCGCTCCCATGCGTCCGCCCCGAATTTCTGAAGTGCATCAACGCTATCGACGATGAAATACCTCTGGACTGTCCCATTACCAGTACCATGAGAGGCGGCGCCAGTGGACGAGGTATTGGTAGAAGATGAAAATGCGGCAGCAGAGGCGGTGGGTGGTTCACGCCGTCGATCAATGTGGAGAAGATCTTCGACGCGGGGGTTTCCGGCTGCGGCTGCACGTTCGCGTGCGGTGGTAGAAGGTTCAAAGCTGGATTGATGGGGTGAACACCGTGTACACGGGCTAGGAGATACGTACGGAAACTTACACGGCTTCTTGCAAGAAGCGTTTCACGTTATACATCGTGATCAATGCGGTGGGCGACGATGAGATCATGATGATTGGGAACATGTTTTCTGTTCAAAGGATGGTTGAGTACAGACGGGCACGGTGTTTAAAACGGGACGCACTGGCTTTACGTGCTTGCATTGGCGGACCAGATGAAGGCGCAGTAGTGGGTGCGCTCCCGGGTTTGACATCGCGAAGTTTCTTCAAACGTTCGGTAAAACTTGCATGGAGAGCGGAAAAGTTCTAGTGCATACGGCGTCAGCTTCCCCGGTACGGTGCGAACCCCGAAGAAAAGGCCTACGTTGGGTTTAGTGCCCCTCAGGACCGAGTTTCTGTCTCGAAGCTCGACCTCATTTTGTCTTATTCGCTTGACGATTTCCATATCTTGTGCGTCCGCGACATATCGCCGCTTGCTAGGCGACATTGCGTCGATGGCATGTGAGTGAGACGTATGCTTGGGGGTAGTGGAGGGTGCTGCGCTTATCGTCCCCGCTCGACGTGGTGGCGTACCAGGGGGTGTCGTCGACTCTGCCCGCAACACAAGCCAACTCCAATTCATGCGCAGAAAATTAGGGCAGACGCACCATTCGCCAAGGGACGTATCTGTTCTAAATCTGCGACCTTGCCTTCCAACCACTCCACGACACTCTTCCGCTCTGTCACGCTCACGAATCCAACGGTCAGACCGCTTTCGCGAGCTTGTCGCATGTACTCGGCACCAGGGGCATCGCGAAGCAACCAAGCGAGATAGACGGCTTCGAGGGTGTATACGTCGGCAGCCGAGGACGGGTTGGAGACACCTGGTTTGGTGTAGCGGGTCGGGGAAGATTTTGGGAGGGTGACGGTGGGGCTGAGGGAGAGGTGCGTCGCTGCGAGGAGGGTCTGGGCGGGCTGGCCGTGGGCGAGATATGCGATGGGCGTCCTGGACTTGATGGCCTGCCTCAGCGCGAGGAGGGGATCGCCGGTCGAGTTCATTGCAGACCAGGTTTCAAATTCCGACATCCGACGTCCCAGCCGAGCGTCGTGTAACTTATTCTCCTTTATATATCGTATAGAAATCAACATCGAGCAACCAATCAAGCGTTCAGTGCACCGCGTAACGTCCATATTCATGCGGCATATACTCGCAGAATATCGACGCGATAACGCTTGGATGTGCGTCATCCACGGCTCACAGCGTCCCAATCACGGAAGGAAATCCAGCGAACTGCATGGCCGCAACAGACCCGGTATGCTGTGACACGGCGACAGCCCGTTCACCGAAACACAAGTTTGGACTGACCTGGAGAATGCGCCTGCCCAACGACTAGGAAACAAGGTAAAGAGATGAAACATGGAATGAGCAACCGCCGCGCACCTGATGAGGTGACTCCCGTGTGGGTCATTCGTGAACCATTCGAGAAAAGTTAGATCCCCAAGCGCTCAGGATCGAAATCATGAGGCAGCGCAAGCCAGGGCAACCTGATAATCTGTGATGCCGTCGATGCCTCCCTTCACTGTGTCTACGTAGTGTTAGTTTCAAGTGTGGCCAAAGTAGAGCACGAAGCGCGCGTTCTATCACTACCGTGTTTCATTGCGAAAAGATGGCTGTAGAGTGCTATTCAAAGACGTAGCAGTATAGGGATGCAACGAGCGGAGTTCAAAATAGATCCTGCATGAACGTCGACATCTATCTGCTCGATGGTGACAATCAAATCGCCTTTCTCTCTATCCCCCGGAGTGACATTCAAAGGCTCGCCACCCGTCCTTTCAAACGGATGCGGTTCGTTATGTTCAGTATTTGTGGAGCCCGAGGTGATCTTGCTGCGACGCCGGATGGACCACCAGTCGACTATAGGAGCACCTCGTTGGACGGGGATCGATACTACTACAAGCCTTCAGGTAAAGGTTCTTTTGTACCTGGCGCTGTTCACCCTAACGCACGCACTCCAGAGGAGTTTGCCTTTGTGGACCCCAATGGCTTAAATGACCGAATAACGTCCTCTTCCCTAACTCCATATGATCCCAATTTCAGAACAAGGGAACGAGATGGATGTTTTTGCGTTTTCACGGGGTTGGCTGAAGCCCATTGTGATGCGGCACACCTAATCCCCCAGAGCAAAGGCGACGAGGTAGGATCTATGATCATTTGACGCGCCTCTTCTGACGTTGTACTCAAGTATATCCAGAAGGTCATCGAAAAGCGTGCTCGACTCTATGACTCCACGCAGCTACCCACAATTTCCGGTATTGATGCTATTGAGAATGGATTGCTGCTAAACAAGCTCCTGCATAGTATGTTCGGTCATGGAGCCGTTACTTTCTTGAAGGTATGAAACTTCGCCATCTCGTACTTGGTCGGTTTTAATAACCGTCCATGCTCAGACCCCTAATTTTGCGATGGATTCCACCGACATACCGAGAATTGAACGAGGGTCTCCTCACGCTGATCACATCACAGTACACCAGCTGGAGAGCCGTCTTGATTATGACTCAGATGAGGCCAAGCGTTTATTGGATATGGTAATCAGTGGACACCCGTGCCCTTCTCTGGCATTTTCTACAGGGTTGCACGTGGATGCATTGTTCCAGGGGACAACAGATGCGCAGCCCCCGCCTGCCATAATCCTTGATTTCACATACGGTGTCGCTGCCTACAGCCGCTGGAAAAGCGGACCCATTCACAACATAGTAAACGACTACTTTGCAGCACATTACGAATCTATTCCAGCACCTCCCCGCCATCATGACAATGACAATCGTTTGTCGAGGAAAGGTAACACGCTGGCAGACGCAATGGACGAGATGAACCTGGTTCTGATGTATCTCAGCGGAGTTACCCCAGAAAAGGCAGTCGAAGCTAGGGAGAAGCGGTTAGAGGAGGAGGAACTGATGGCACGGGAAGCAGGCCGGACTAAGGTGATGGAGTGGAGGAAAACTGTCGGTTGATTGTAAGTTATAGATATTTTTTTGTGATGCACCCTCTGTGGATTCACACTGAATGAATGCAATGCTGCCAACAAGACTCGGACCCAATGGTGTGCAGGACCGAGGTAAGAAAGCGACCAAAGCAGCCCAGGAGGTGATGTAGAACTGGCGAAGGTGATGAGGCTCGTCGGGAACGATTCAGAACAATGAAACAACGGTACTGGCGTTGGAATGGATGGGGAGCACTATGGGAATGAGCGCGTCGACAAAACGAGCGCACAGGGTCGAGTTGGAGACCCCAGAGGCGATGTTGACCACCGGGAGCAGGAGGCGATGAGAGCCAGTGAGGATGATTTGGAGCGCCAGACCAATGGAGATGACAGTCAAAGCGATGGGAGGCACGGCAGAGCACACAGCACAACAAGCAATGCACACAGCAGCTTGAAACAAGTCGATACGACGACCTGTTGGAAAGTTTGCCCGTCAGCACGAGCAGCGCAAATACACAACGGCACACGCACCTGGATCAACAAACCGTTTGCTATCTAGAACAGCTCTGTATGCGCCAGACTACCTAGTGCATACGGTAGATTGGGCCATCCGACGAAACCGCGAGATGAGCATAGGTGATGTCTACAGCAACTAAGAACATCTTTAGGGCGATGTGGATGACGGCGATGGCGATATGATTGCGCCCAGATACGATTGCGCCCAGTAGTGAATGTTGTAGCTCAAACGGCATGCAAGTAGGACAGAAGTGATGGATTTTACCAGGGTGCTGAAATACCTAGACTTCGTCAGTTTTGATGATTCTTGACTTGATGCTGTATGTGGTATAGATACATGCACACAATTCATTATCTTCGTTTGTTACTTCTCTGTTATTTACGGAGTCGGGGATTGGCGCCTCCCAGCGCCGCTACGATAGGTGTTCTACCGATGTAGTAAGATAGGGTAGTCAACCATACATGACGAAACTGAAGGTATACTGGCCAAGCAGGACGTCAAACGTTCGGCATCAACCCACCCTATACCTCGTCCTAATGTCATCCAACATAGCCATGTCATGCCCGGGTAAGATCAACTTCCCGTCTTCCGCACCATCGGGCCGCCAAAGGTTTTTTGTTCGATTCACGTTCATCGGATATCGTACTTCACCGATCACTCCTGCCCAGTCGAAATCGACTAGCATAAACTTTGTCTTGTCGACTTTGGATACCATAATGTTGGTCTCACGGACGTCGCCGTGAACATAGCGTCGTTCGTGCAGTTGCTCCAGACCACGTCCGATATTGTCGGCGAGCGCAGCAGGCGGTGGATGGTCGTAGACGTCGGTATAATCACAGAACCTCATGTATTCTGTGCCGAGGTCCTCCATGACAACCATGAACCAGCCGCCAGGGATGACTTCAAAGCCATGGAGTACCGGTGCACAGCCCAATGATACACATGCCAGATGGGCATCTTTCGAATAATGATGGACGAATTTGATGTAAACGGCCGTCGTCTTGTCGAGGGTGCCCGAAAAGAGGAGTTTATGCGAGTCCTGTCTTACGTATTCGAATTGTTGCTTCTCATTATTGTGCAGAGAAGTGAAGTCGGTGGGATACGGGAACAGGTTGGGTCGCCTCGGGGAGGGGGGAGGGCCTCGACTTGTGAGATCCTCATAATATTGCTTAAGTGTGGCGACTGCTGTCTTGAATGCACCGAGGTGACGCGCTGCATGGTTCTGCATGCTTGCGCTCGAATGATGGTAGTGCATTGGGAGGGCGACGGAGAGCGGCTCTATCACTGGACGCGTGTTCCATGTTGCTCCTGCAAAGCTAATGTATGGCCCTGGTTGAAAAAGGGACATTTGTGAGATCAACGACAAGCGACGACCTAACATACCAAACAAAAGGATGAAAATACAGGGGAGGGATGAACCTCCAAACTTGGCTGCGTGGTCCCTCGTTGACTCTAGGTAGTACAAACCAGCTTGGAAGTAGGGCTCAGCTCCCGTAGAACAAACCTCGTTCTTGACTTCGACGATCGCATAACGATGAGGACCTACAGACATATCACCATCGGTCGTGTAACTGTGTCCTACTTCGGTAACGTTGAAGTGGAGCTTCCCTTCGGACAAAATTTTACGGAGTGCTTCGGCCCGATCCGATTCCTTTACATAAACGTTGGACATTGCGACATGTAGTTCCTGTGCCAAAGAATTGTCACCCGTGGTCGTTTTGTGCGTCTCGCAATTATCAAGGAACTCGCCCAATGCGCGATGAAGCAATGTCGGCGGAATTATTTCGCAGGCATCGGAAGGGCGATTACAGTATATAGTGGTCGAAGGGGTAGCCTGGCCCTTGGCGTACTCTATATGTTTCGCAGCAGAAGATGGGGCTTCTGACTTTCGATTCCGGAGAAATAAGAGTCGCCGTGCTTCAACATTATGCAGCGACAGCGAGGGAATCGATGATGGAGGATGAGCACGATATCGCACTTAACAGAAATTGTCAACGGCCACAAGCAGTAGGGTCGTGAGAATAAGACGTACATGATGCTGGTGCTTCGACGACTATGTGAATGTGTTTTGGGGGAGGTGCTTCAGGAAAATACTCAGATACGGTCTCCAGCGGTTGCAGGTGGTCTTCTTGACGCAAGATCAAGCCTTCGATGGTCTCCGCGATGCGATTGTCGTAAGGGAGGGAAGCTTTGTAAAGGGCAAGAGAATCCGCATCTATATCGCGAAAGCTCGCCTGTTTCTCGGTCTTGATAATTTTCTGCAGAGTTCCGACGCGAGCCGTACTTGAAATTTCGACAAGAAAGACGTTGATGAATTCCTGGCCGCGCACCCAGCAGTTAAGGGTAATTTGTGGAACGACAATAGGAGGCGCAGTTGCGCGTGAACCTGCGGGCGAACCTGGAGAGCGAGATTGGGCCGTCAGAAGGGTAACGGGAAACCTTGATGAGCGCGTACATGTACTAGGTCCGTCGACGATGATGAGCCATTCCTTACCGTTCCCATCTGGGGAAAGCGTCGATAACTTGACTCGTCCACCGAGCTTTTTTGGTTTCTTTTCGTTCCACCGCTTCAATTTGGCTTCGAGTTCTGCATCGTCGGGGCTGCGGGTGGCGTAGAGACTGAGGTTTTTCGCTGCCACATCTTTGAACTCGGGTGCCTTCTCCTTTATCACTTCTTTGAGGTATGAAACTGTCTTCGTTTCCGGGATATCGACAGTGAAGATGTCTTCCACATCGTCGCCATTGACCCAACACTGGAGCGTGGTCATCGTGTCCATGTTGGGCGGAGTAGTGTCGGAGTTCGAAAGGCAAAGCAGGTCGTTTGTTGAGCTCATCTGCGATATGAACACACCGTGGTCGCAAAGAAGCCGCCGCCATGAGACACTCGCATAGGACCAACAAAAAGTCACGGATTTGACTTGTCCGAACATCCAAGGTGTCCAAATACTCCAGGCAGTCTTATGAGACCTCCCAGGTTGTACTAGGTCATATATAAACCCCATGCTAGGGCTTATTCACCCTAAATTAG